>JAGYYJ010002649.1:0-10283 GCA_019671005.1 Hibiscus mutabilis
ATTTGAAAAATAATAAAACCATGCGGGAAAGCAGCGTCCCAATATCTACGGTTTGGTGAAAAAAAACACAAGAGTCTCAAAAAGAAGGGTGCAACACGAGGACTTCCCAAGAGGTCACCCATCCTAGTACTACTCTCGCCCAAGCAAGCTTTCTTTGCGGAGTTACGATGGGATCCGGTGCATTAGTCTTTGGTATGATCGCACCCGTCATTTTTTGCGCGATTTAAATTACCTAAGGGCTACGGGTTGCCTTTCTTTTTATCTCTAAATTCTTGAGATTTGAAAAATAATAAAAAAACCATGCGGAAAGCAGCGTCCCAATATCTACGGTTTGGTGAAAAAAAAAACACAAAGTCTCAAAAAGAGGGTGCAACACGAGGACTTCCCAAGAGGTCACCCATCCTAGTACTACTCTCGCCCAAGCATGCGCTTTCTTTGCGGAGTTTACGATGGGATCGGTGCATTAGTCTTTGGTATGATCGCACCCGTCATTTTTTAGCGATTAAATTACCTAAGGGCTACGGGTTGCCTTTCTTTTTATCTCTAAATTCTTGAGATTTGGGAAATAATAAAACCATGCGGAAAGCAGCGTCCCAATATCTACGGTTTGGTGAAAAAAAAACACAAGAGTCTCAAAGAAGGGGTGCAACACGAGGACTTCCCAGAGGTCACCCATCCTAGTACTCTCTCTCCCAAGCCGCTTTTTTTGCGGAGTTACGATGGGATCGGTGCATTAGTCTTTGGTATGATCGCACCCGTCATTTTGCGCGATTAAATTATTACCTAAGGGCTACGGGTTGCCTTTCTTTTTATCTCTAAATTCTTGAGATTTGGGAAATAATAAAACCATGCGGGAAAGCAGCGTCCCAATATCTACGGTTTGTGAAAAAAAAAAAAAACACAAGAGTCTCAAAAAAAGGGTGCAACACGAGGACTTCCCAGAGGTCACCCATCCTAGTACTACTACTCTGCCAAACAGCGCTTTCTTTGCGGAGTTACGATGGGATCGGTGCATTAGTCTTTGGTATGATCGCACCCGTCATTTTTTTGCGCGATTAAATTACCTAAGGGCTACGGGTTGCCTTTCTTTTTATCTCTAAATTCTTGAGATTTGGGAAATAATAAAACCATGCGGAAAGCAGCGTCCCAATATCTACGGTTTGGTGAAAAAAAACACAAGAGTCTCAAAAAAGGGTGCAACACGAGGACTTCCCAAGAGGTCACCCATCCTAGTACTCTCTCTCTAAAAGCAAGCTTTTTTTGCGGAGTTTGATGGGATCGGTGCATTAGTCTTTGGTATGATCACCACCGTCATTTTTTGCGCGATTAAATTACCTAAGGGCTACGGGTTGCCTTTCTTTTTTTATCTCTAAATTCTTGAGATTTGGGAAATAATAAAACCATGCGGGAAAGCAGCGTCCCAATATCTACGGTTTGGTGAAAAAAAAAACACAAAGTCTCAAAGAAGGGTGCAACACGAGGACTTCCCAGAGGTCACCCATCCTAGTACTACTCTCGCCCAAAGCACTTTTTTTTGGGTTTTGATGGGATCCGGTGCATTAGTCTTTGGTATGATCGCACCGTCATTTTTTGCGATTAAATTACCTAAGGGCTACGGGTTGCCTTTCTTTTTATCTCTAAATTCTTGAGATTTGGGAAATAATAAAACCATGCGGGAAGCAGCGTCCCAATATCTACGGTTTGAAAAAAAAAAAAAAAACACAAGAGTCAAAAAAGGGGGGTGCAACACGAGGACTTCCCAAGAGGTCACCCATCCTAGTACTACTCTCGCGCAAAAACGCGCTTTCTTTTGCGGAGTTTGATGGGATCCGGTGCATTAGTCTTTGGTATGATCGCACCCGTCATTTTTTGCGCGATTAAATTACCTAAGGGCTCTGGGTTGCCTTTCTTTTTATCTCTAAATTCTTGAGATTTGGGAAATAATAAAACCATCGGGAAGCAGCGTCCCAATATCTACGGTTTGGTGAAAAAAAAAACAAGAGTCTCAAAAAGGAGGGTGCAACACGAGGACTTCCCAAGAGGTCACCCATCCTAGTACTACTCTCGCCCAAAACGCTTTTTTGCGGAGTTTGATGGGATCGGTGCATTAGTCTTTGGTATGATCGCACCCGTCATTTTGCGCGATTAAATTACCTAAGGGCTACGGGTTGCCTTTCTTTTTATCTCTAAATTCTTGAGATTTGGGAAATAATAAAACCATGCGGAAAGCAGCGTCCCAATATCTACGGTTTGGTGAAAAAAAAAAACACAAGAGTCTCAAAAAAAGGGTGCAACACGAGGACTTCCCAAGGTCACCCATCCTAGTACTACTCTCGCCCAAGCACGCTTTTTCTGCGGAGTTACGATGGGATCGGTGCATTAGTCTTTGGTATGATCGCACCCGTCATTTTTGCTTGCGATTAAATTACCTAAAGCTACGGGTTGCTTTCTTTTTTTTTTATCTCTAAATTCTTGAGATTTTGAAATAATAAAACCATGCGGGAAAGCAGCGTCCCAATATCTACGGTTTGGTGAAAAAAAAAACACAAGAGTCTCAAAAGGGGGGTGCAACACGAGGACTTCCCAGAGGTCACCCATCCTAGTACTACTCTCGCCCAAGCGCGCTTTTCTTTGCGGAGTTACGATGGGATCGGTGCATTAGTCTTTGGTATGATCGCACCCGTCATTTTTTTGCGATTAAATTACCTAAAGGGCTACGGGTTGCCTTTCTTTTTATCTCTAAATTCTTGAGATTTGGGAAATAATAAAACCATGCGGGAAAGCAGCGTCCCAATATCTACGGTTTGGTGAAAAAAAAAAACAAAAGTCAAAAGAGGGTGCAACACGAGGACTTCCCCAAGGTCACCCATCCTAGTACTACTCTCGCCATTTGCAAGCTTTCTTTGCGGAGTTACGATGGGATCCGGTGCATTAGTCTTTGGTATGATAATTACCCGTCATTTTTTCGCGCGATTAAATTACCTAAGGGCTACTGGGTTGCCTTTCTTTTTTTATCTCTAAATTCTTGAGATTTGGGAAATAATAAAACCATGCGGGAAGCAGCGTCCCAATATCTACGGTTTGGTGAAAAAAAAAAAACACAAAGTCTCAAAAGAGGGTGCAACACGAGGACTTCCCAAAGGGTCACCCATCCTAGTACTACTCTCGCCCAAGCGCGCTTTCTTTGCGGAGTTACGATGGGATCGGTGCATTAGTCTTTGGTATATGATCACCAGTCGTCATTTTCTTGCGATTAAATTACCTAAGGGCTACGGGTTGCCTTTCTTTTTATCTCTAAATTCTTGAGATTTGAAATAATAAAACCATGCGGAAGCAGCGTCCCAATATCTACGGTTTGGTGAAAAAAAACACAAGAGTCTCAAAAAAGGGGGTGCAACACGAGGACTTCCCCCAGAGGTCACCCATCCTAGTACTACTCTCGCCCAAAGCGCTTTGCTTTCTTTGCGGAGTTTTGATGGGATCGGTGCATTAGTCTTTGGTATGATCTTCACACCGTCATTCATTTTTTGCGATTAAATTACCTAAAACTCTACGGGTTGCCTTTCTTTTTATCTCTAAATTCTTGAGATTTGGAAATAATAAAACCATGCGGAAAGCAGCGTCCCAATATCTACGGTTTGGTGAAAAAAAAACACAAGAGTCTCAAAAAAGGGTGCAACACGAGGACTTCCCAAGGTCACCCATCCTAGTACTACTCTACTCTCGCAGCAAACACGCTTTTCTGCGGAGTTACGATGGGATCGGTGCATTAGTCTTTGGTATGATCGCACCCGTCATTTTTTTGCGATTAAATTACCTAAGGGCTACAGGTTGCCTTTCTTTTTATCTCTAAATTCTTGAGATTTGGGAAATAATAAAACCATGCGGAAAGCAGCGTCCCAATATCTACGGTTTGGTGAAAAAAAAAAACACAAGAGTCTCAAAAGAGGGGTGCAACACGAGGACTTCCCAAGAGGTCACCCATCCTAGTACTACTCTCTCGCCCAAGCACTTTTTCTGGAGTTGATGGGATCGGTGCATTAGTCTTTGGTATGATCACACCGTCATTTTTGCGCGATTAAATTACCTAAGGGCTACGGGTTGCCTTTCTTTTTATCTCTAAATTCTTGAGATTTGAAATAATAAAACCCATGGAAAGCAGCGTCCCAATATCTACGGTTTGGTGAAAAAAACACAAGAGTCTCAAAAAGGGTGCAAACGAGGACTTCCCAAAGGTCACCCATCCTAGTACTACTCTCTAAAAACGCGCGCTTTCTTTGCGGAGTTACGATGGGATCGGTGCATTAGTCTTTGGTATGATCGCACCCGTCATTTTTTTGCGATTAAATTACCTAAAGGGCTACGGGTTGCCTTTCTTTTTATCTCTAAATTCTTGAGATTTGGGAAATAATAAAACCATGCGGAAAGCAGCGTCCCAATATCTACGGTTTGGTGAAAAAAACACAAGAGTCTCAAAAAAGGGGGTGCAACACGAGGACTTCCCAGAGGTCACCCATCCTAGTACTCTCTGCGCCCAACACGCTTTCTTTGAGTTTTGATGGGATCGGTGCATTAGTCTTTGGTATGATCACCCCGTCATTTTTACGGTTTTGCGATTAAATTACCTAAGGGCTACGGGTTGCCTTTCTTTTTATCTCTAAATTCTTGAGATTTGAAATAATAAAACCATGCGGGAAAGCAGCGTCCCAATATCTACGGTTTGGTGAAAAAAAAAAAAACACAAGAGTCTCAAAAAGAGGGTGCAACACGAGGACTTCCCAAGAGGTCACCCATCCTAGTACTACTACTCTCGCCCAAACGCTTTCTTTGCGGAGTTACGATGGGATCGGTGCATTAGTCTTTGGTATGATCACTCGCACCCGTCATTTTTTGCGATTAAATTACCTAAGGGCTACGGGTTTGCCTTTCTTTTTATCTCTAAATTCTTGAGATTTGAAATAATAAAACCATGCGGGAAAGCAGCGTCCCAATATCTACGGTTTGGTGAAAAAAAAACACAAGAGTCTCAAAAGAGGGTGCAACGAGGACTTCCCAGAGGTCACCCATCCTAGTACTACTCTCTCGCCCAAACGCGCTTTCTTTGCGGAGTTACGATGGGATCGGTGCATTAGTCTTTGGTATGATCGCACCCGTCATTTTTTTTGCGATTAAATTACCTAAGGGCTACTGGGTTGCCTTTCTTTTTATCTCTAAATTCTTGAGATTTGAAATAATAAAACCATGCGGGAAAGCAGCGTCCCAATATCTACGGTTTGGTAAAAAAAAAAACACAAAAGTCTCAAAAAAGAGGGTGCAACACGAGGACTTCCCAAGAGGTCACCCATCCTAGTACTACTCTCGCCCCAAGCGCGCGCTTTCTTTGCGGAGTTACGATGGGATCGGTGCATTAGTCTTTGGTATGATCGCACCGTCATTTTTCTTGCGATTAAATTACCTAAAGGGCTACGGGTTGCCTTTCTTTTTATCTCTAAATTCTTGAGATTTGGGAAATAATAAAACCATGCGGGAAGCAGCGTCCCAATATCTACGGTTTGGTGAAAAAAAACACAAGAGTCTCAAAAAAGGGTGCAACACGAGGACTTCCCAAGAGGTCACCCATCCTAGTACTACTCTCTCGCCCAAAGCACGCTTTTTGCGGAGTTACGATGGGATCGGTGCATTAGTCTTTGGTATGATCGCACCCGTCATTTTTGCGATTAAATTACCTAAGGGCTCTACGGGTTGCCTTTCTTTTTATCTCTAAATTCTTGAGATTTGGGAAATAATAAAACCATGCGGGAAGCAGCGTCCCAATATCTACGGTTTGGTGAAAAAAAAACACAAAAGTCTCAAAAGAGGGTGCAACACGAGGACTTCCCAGGTCACCCATCCTAGTACTACTCTCGCGCCCAAAAGCACGCTTTCTTTGCGGAGTTACGATGGGATCGGTGCATTAGTCTTTGGTATGATCGCACCCGTCATTTTTTTGCGATTAAATTACCTAAGGGCTACGGGTTGCCTTTCTTTTTATCTCTAAATTCTTGAGATTTGGAAATAATAAAACCATGCGGAAAGCAGCGTCCCAATATCTACGGTTTGGTGAAAAAAAAAAACACAAGAGTCTCAAAAGAAGGGTGCAACACGAGGACTTCCCAGAGGTCACCCATCCTAGTACTACTCTCTCGCCCAAAGCACGCTTTCTTTGCGGAGTTACGATGGGATCGGTGCATTAGTCTTTGGTATGATCGCACCCGTCATTTTTTTGCGATTAAATTACCTAAGGGCTACGGGTTGCCTTTCTTTTTATCTCTAAATTCTTGAGATTTGGGAAATAATAAAACCATGCGGGAAAGCAGCGTCCCAATATCTACGGTTTGGTGAAAAAAAAAAAAACACAAGAGTCTCAAAAAGAGGGTGCAACGAGGACTTCCCAGAGGTCACCCATCCTAGTACTACTCTCGCCCAAGCAAGCTTTCTTTGCGGAGTTACGATGGGATCGGTGCATTAGTCTTTGGTATGATCGCACCGTCATTTTTTTGCGATTAAATTACCTAAGGGCTACGGGTTGCCTTTCTTTTTATCTCTAAATTCTTGAGATTTGGGAAATAATAAAACCATGCGGAAAGCAGCGTCCCAATATCTACGGTTTGGTGAAAAAAAAAAACACAAAGTCTCAAAAAAGGGGTGCAACACGAGGACTTCCCGAGGTCACCCATCCTAGTACTACTCTCTCTGAAGCACGCTTTTTTTGCGGAGTTACGATGGGATCGGTGCATTAGTCTTTGGTATGATCGCACCCCGTCATTTTTGCGCGATTAAATTACCTAAGGGCTACGGGTTGCCTTTCTTTTTATCTCTAAATTCTTGAGATTTGGGAAATAATAAAACCATGCGGAAAGCAGCGTCCCAATATCTACGGTTTGGTGAAAAAAAAAAAACACAAGAGTCTCAAAAAAAGGGTGCAACACGAGGACTTCCCAGAGGTCACCCATCCTAGTACTACTCTCTCGCCCAAGCGCGCTTTCTTGCGGAGTTACGATGGGATCGGTGCATTAGTCTTTGGTATGATCGCACCCGTCATTTTTTGCGATTAAATTACCTAAAGGCTCTGGGTTGCCTTTCTTTTTATCTCTAAATTCTTGAGATTTGAAAAATAATAAAACCATGCGGGAAAGCAGCGTCCCAATATCTACGGTTTGGTGAAAAAAAACACAAGAGTCTCAAAAAAAAGGGTGCAACACGAGGACTTCCCAAGAGGTCACCCATCCTAGTACTACTCTCTCGCCCAAGCACGCTTTCTTTGCTGCGGAGTTACGATGGGATCGGTGCATTAGTCTTTGGTATGATCGCACCGTCATTTTTTTCTGCGATTAAATTACCTAAAGGGCTACGGGTTGCCTTTCTTTTTATCTCTAAATTCTTGAGATTTGGAATAAATAATAAAACCATGCGGGAAAAGCGTCCCAATATCTACGGTTTGGTGAAAAAAAAAAAACACAAGAGTCTCAAAAAAGGGTGCAACACGAGGACTTCCCAAGGTCACCCATCCTAGTACTACTCTCGCCCAAAGCGCGCTTTCTTTGCGGAGTTACGATGGGATCCGGTGCATTAGTCTTTGGTATGATCACACCCGTCATTTTTTTGCGCGATTAAATTACCTAAGGGCTACGGGTTGCCTTTCTTTTTATCTCTAAATTCTTGAGATTTGGGAAATAATAAAACCATGCGGAAAGCAGCGTCCCAATATCTACGGTTTGGTGAAAAAAAAAACACAAGTCTCAAAAAAGGGTGCAACACGAGGACTTCCAAGAGGTCACCCATCCTAGTACTACTACTCTCGCCCAAACCAACTTTCTCTGCGGAGTTTGATGGGATCGGTGCATTAGTCTTTGGTATGATCGCACCCGTCATTTTTTTGCGATTAAATTACCTAAGGGCTACGGGTTGCCTTTCTTTTTATCTCTAAATTCTTGAGATTTGGGAAATAATAAAACCATGCGGGAAAGCAGCGTCCCAATATCTACGGTTTGGTGAAAAAAAAAAACACAAAGTCTCAAAAAAAGGGTGCAACACGAGGACTTCCCAAGAGGTCACCCATCCTACTACTACTCTCGCCCAAGCGCGCTTTTTTTGGAGTTACGATGGGATCGGTGCATTAGTCTTTGGTATGATCGCACCCGTCATTTTTTTGCGATTAAATTACCTAAGGGCTACGGGTTGCCTTTCTTTTTATCTCTAAATTCTTGAGATTTGGGAAATAATAAAACCAACCATGGAAAGCAGCGTCCCAATATCTACGGTTTGGTGAAAAAAACACAGAGTCTCAAAAAGAAGGGTGCAACACGAGGACTTCCCAAGAGGTCACCCATCCTAGTACTACTCTCTCGCTTGCAAGCGCTTTCTTTTGCGGAGTTACGATGGGATCCGGTGCATTAGTCTTTGGTATGATCGCACCCGTCATTTTTTTGCGATTAAATTACCTAAGGGCTACGGGTTGCCTTTCTTTTTATCTCTAAATTCTTGAGATTTGGGAAATAATAAAACCATGCGGGAAAGCAGCGTCCCAATATCTACGGTTTGGTGAAAAAAAAAACACAAGAGTCTCAAAGAGGGGTGCAACACGAGGACTTCCCAAGAGGTCACCCATCCTAGTACTACTCTCGCCCAAGCGCGGCTTTCTTTGCGGAGTTACGATGGGATCGGTGCATTAGTCTTTGGTATGATCGCACCCGTCATTTTTTGCGATTAAATTACCTAAGGGCTACGGGTTGCCTTTCTTTTTATCTCTAAATTCTTGAGATTTGAAATAATAAAACCATGCGGGAAGCAGCGTCCCAATATCTACGGTTTGGTGAAAAAAAACACAAGAGTCTCAAAAGGGGGTGTGCAACGAGGACTTCCCAAGAGGTCACCCATCCTAGTACTACTCTTGCCAAAGCACGCTTTTCTTTGCGGAGTTACGATGGGATCGGTGCATTAGTCTTTGGTATGATCTCACCCGTCATTTTTTGCGCGATTAAATTACCTAAGGGCTACGGGTTGCCTTTCTTTTTATCTCTAAATTCTTGAGATTTGGGAAATAATAAAACCATGCGGGAAGCAGCGTCCCAATATCTACGGTTTGGTGAAAAAAAAAGTCTCAAAAGTCTCAAAAGGGGGTGCAACACGAGGACTTCCCCAAGGTCACCCATCCTAGTACTACTCTCGCCCAAAGCACGCTTTCTTGCGGAGTTACGATGGGATCCGGTGCATTAGTCTTTGGTATGATCGCACCGTCGTCATTTTTCTGCGCGATTAAATTACCTAAGGGCTACGGGTTGCCTTTCTTTTTATCTCTAAATTCTTGAGATTTGGGAAATAATAAAACCATGCGGGAAGCAGCGTCCCAATATCTACGGTTTGGTGAAAAAAAAAAAAACACAAGAGTCTCAAAGAGGGTGCAACACGAGGACTTCCCAAGAGGTCACCCATCCTAGTACTACTCTCTAAATTCCCAAGCAAGCGCTTTCTTTGCGGAGTTACGATGGGATCGGTGCATTAGTCTTTGGTATGATCGCACCCGTCATTTTTTTGCGATTAAATTACCTAAAACTCTGGGTTGCTTTTCTTTTTATCTCTAAATTCTTGAGATTTGAAATAATAAAACCATGCGGGAAGCAGCGTCCCCCAATCTACGGTTTGGTGAAAAAAACACAAGAGTCTCAAAAAGGGTGCAACACGAGGACTTCCCAGAGGTCACCCATCCTAGTACTACTCTCGCCCAAGCACGCTTTCTGCGGAGTTTGATGGGATCGGTGCATTAGTCTTTGGTATGATCGCACCCGTCATTTTCTTTGCGATTAAATTACCTAAGGGCTACGGGTTGCCTTTCTTTTTATCTCTAAATTCTTGAGATTTGGGAAATAATAAAACCATGCGGGAAGCAGCGTCCCAATATCTACGGTTTGGTGAAAAAAAAAAAACACAAGAGTCTCAAAAGAGGGGTGCAACACGAGGACTTCCCAAGAGGTCACCCATCCTAGTACTACTCTGCCCAAGCACGCTTTCTTGCGGAGTTACGATGGGATCGGTGCATTAGTCTTTGGTATGATCGCACCCGTCATTTTCTGCGCGATTAAATTACCTAAGGGCTACGGGTTGCCTTTCTTTTTATCTCTAAATTCTTGAGATTTGGGAAATAATAAAACCATGCGGAAAGCAGCGTCCCAATATCTACGGTTTGTTACCTAAGGGCTACGGGTTGCCTTTCTTTTTATCTCTAAATTCTTGAGATTTGGGAAATA
>JAGYYJ010000338.1:0-58625 GCA_019671005.1 Hibiscus mutabilis
TAGATCTAGGGTAAATAAAGGGGATCCTATGAATCCAACCATGGATTCATGTTGAGGACGACAAGAGAAAGGTTTTGGTGTATTTGGGAGTCCACCGGCCGGTTAGCGGCCGGCGGCGGAGAATACGGCGGCCGCCCGGATTTCGGGTTTCTCAAGAACACTTGAGAGAAAAAGATGAGCGTGGGATATTTGGAAACGAAGAATGAAACGAAAAATGGGGAAAATTTGGTTTCGCCTGAAAATAGCCGTTATATAGGTGTTATTATTTTACTAAATGGGTAAATTACACACTTAATCCCACCGCGTTTTCAATATTTTCATTTTTGTCTTTGCTGCATGGTATAATCACGTCCCAGTCCCCGAGTTTCCAAAAAGTCACAATTTAGTCACTAAATTACACACGATCAGCTTCACGAATGGTAAAATTACGCCTTAATCACCCCGCGTTTTTGAAATTTTCATTTTGAGTCCGCCTTGGTATAATTACAACTCTGGACTTTGTAGGTTTTATTTGTTTTTCGATTTCGTCCCTAAATTACATGTTATTGCTCTTTAATTTCGCCACTTGATTTTCATTTTCCTTTCATTTCATCCTATTTTCTTTGTAAATACTATTGTTCGAATTATAATCGTATATGTGGATATTATTTCATTTTATGTCTCCCGTATATGACTCATTTTATGTTTATATGTATATATATGTGTCAAGTATGATATTCTTTTTTTATCCGTTATTCATATCAAGCATATTATGTTTTAATTGGTTCGTACATGGCGTATTCTCAGTATTTTATATGTGTGTGAGCTTTCTTATTTTTAGGGCTACATGTTAGTATATTTACCCTTTTTACGATATGTTGACCCGTATATGTTGAAATATGTTTTATTACCAGTATACATGTCTTTTTGAAATATTTGTTCGTATATATATATTTATTCTGCCTTATTATTTTGACATATGATAGTTGTTTTTATCTATTATTTAGAATAATATGTATATGCATGTTTTAATCTAGAATATCATCTATGTTAGATTAATATTCTGTTATGACAATATTTACTACACTTAAATATTTTACCATGTTTTATATTTTTGCCACTAAGATTGCATATGATATATAAATTGTTAATGCGGTGTCTTTTATCCGAGCGTAAAGCGGGGCGATATCAAGCGTAGTGATAGTGGTTGGCGTTTATTCTCGGATAATGGGACCTTTAAAATATATTCGCAATTATGACCGAAATTTAAAATAATCGTCACTTTAATCCGGAAAATCCAATATTCATAAAGCGGTAATTATTAAAGTACCAATTTTTTTTGGGCGGTGTGGGGTGCTAATCCTTCCCCATCCAGAATCAAGCTCCCGAACCCTGTCTTTTGAATCTCTGGTTTTGTGGTGTCCGGCCTACCTAAGTGGCCGGTGGCGACTCCATTTTTATAAGGTTTTTTGTAAACCCCACGGAATAAATATTTTTAAATATCACAAACACTTTTGAAAAAAAAAACATTTCAAAAAAATATTATCGTTTTTATTTAGCGAGACCATTCGCTACACCTCGGCAACTCCAGTTGTCCCGGCAATGCCGTCAATCAGGTTTC
The DNA here is from genome assembly GCA_019671005.1 of Hibiscus mutabilis. NCBI lineage: Eukaryota > Viridiplantae > Streptophyta > Magnoliopsida > Malvales > Malvaceae > Hibiscus > Hibiscus mutabilis. Next base: position 1,601 of record JAGYYJ010000338.1, read on the forward strand.
AAACCAATGAAAGGATCGAAGATATCTGACTTCCACCACCATTCCCACAAAGGTTGAAGCGACAAAAGCAAGAATATCAATTCAAGAAGTTTCTTGATATCTTAAAGCAAGTCCACATCAACTTGCCATTGGTGGAAGCAATTGAACAAATGCCAAACTATGCCAAGTTTCTTAAAGACATTGTGTCCAAGAGAACAAGGCTAGGAGAGTTTGAAACAGTTGCCCCAACAGAGGGATGCATGGTAATGTTGCACAATCGTATGCCACCCAAAGTTGAAGGATCCCGGAAGTTTCACAATACCCTGTTCCATTGGAAATCACTATGTCGGGAAAGCATTATGCGACCTTGGGGCTAGCATAAACTTGATGCCTAAATCGATTTTCCAGAAACTAGGAATCGGGAAGGCAAGACCTACAACAGTTATGCTACAGCTAGCCAACATATCCTATGTGCATCCAGAAGGAAAAATCGTGGACATACTGGTAAAAGTTGATAAATTTATTTTTCCCGCTGACTTTATTGTTTTGGATTATTAAGCAGATGAGCATGCACCCATCATTCTCGGGAGACCATTCCTAGCAACAGGGAGAACCTTGATCGATGTTGAAAAGGGAGAACTCACAATGAGGGTGAATGACCAGCAAGTTAAACTAAATGTGTTCCAAACACTAAGGCATGTCGATGATCCAGAAGAATGCCAACTTCTTCATGCCACGGTAGAGTTTAACTTCGACGAGGAATTCAGTTACCTCGGCAACTACATGCCGATCAAGAGAAACCTGAGGAGTATGAAGAACCGGTCGATAATGAACAACAAGAAGAGGCAAATTGGATCAAGAGAAACCTGAGGAGTATGAAGAACCGGTCGATAATGAACAACAAGAAGAGGCAAATTGGCTAGTCAATCGACCAGGTACATACTTTGAACCACTGGATTACTCAGGTAAGGAAGGTAAACTCAAAAAACCCTATATTGAACAACCACTGATTCTTGAGTTGAAACAATTTCCAGAGCAACTAAATATGCATTCTTAGGAACCGATAATACATTGCCTGTAATTATTTCTTCTAAGTTACAGCCTGAGCAGGAAAAGAAGCTGATCAAGATGTTGAAGCTACACAAAAAGGCAATAGGGTAGACAATTGCCGACTTGAAAGGAATTAGCCCGGCAGTGTGCATGCACAAGATTTTTTTGGAAGATGATCACAAACCTTCAATTGAGGCCCGAAGGAGACTGGATCATGCCATGAAAGGGGTTGTAATGAAAGAAATCATCAAGTGGCCTGACGCCGGCATTATATACCCTATCTCTGATAGTACATGGGTAAGTCTGGAACAATGCGTACCGAAAAAGGAAGGTATAACGGTGGTAAGTAATGAAAACAATGAACTCATTCCAACCAGGACTGTGACCGGTTGGAGGGTTTGTATGGATTATCGAAAGCTAAACAAAGCCACTAGGAAAGATCACTTCCCATTACCCTATATTGATCAAATGATTGACCGTCTTGCAGGTAAACCCTTTTATTGTTTTCTTGATGGTTATTCAGGTTACAATCAAATTGCCAAAGCACCAGAAGATCAAGAAAAGACAACCTTCACATGCCCATACGGTACTTATGCCCTTCGAAGGATGTCGTTCGGATTGTGTAACGCCTCGGCAACCTTCCAAAGATGCATGATGGCACTCTTTTCAGACATGGTCGAAGACTTTCTTGAGATATTCATGGATTATTTTTCTGTTTTTGGTAATAACTTCGACAGCTGTCTCGGCAATTTAGAGAGGGTGTTGGCAAGATGTGAAGAAACTGATTTAGTACTCAATTGGGAGAAATGCCATTTTATGGTGGATGAAGGAATAGTGCTCGGCCACAAGATTTCATCCAAGGGAATTGAAGTAGACAAAGCCAAGGTGGACGTGATCGAGAGATTACCTCCACCAAGTTCGGTTAAAGGAATTTGAAGTTTTCTCGGTCATGCAGGTTTTTACAGGAGGTTCATTCATAATTTTTCTAAAATCACTAAGCCCTTGTGTAATCTGCTTGAACAGGATAAAGTCTTCGATTTTGATGATTCTTGTACCCAAGCATCTGAAACCCTAAAGAAAAAGCTTGCCTCGGCACTCATTGTCGTTCCACTAGATTGGACGCTACCTTTTGAGCTCATGTGTGATGCAAGTGATTTCACGGTAGGAGTAGTCCTAGGCCAACGCACAGGTAAGACCTTCCATGTGATATACTACGCTAGTAAAACTCTTAATAGTGCTCAAGTGAATTACACAACAACGGAGAAAGAGTTACTAGCTGTAGTTTTCGCATTTGACAAGTTCCGATCCTATTTGATTGGTACAAAGGTAATTGTTCATACGGACCATTCGGCAATCAAATATCTATTTGCTAAAAAGGATGCCAAACCTCGTTTGATTCGTTGGATATTACTTTTACAAGAATTTGATATTGAAATTAAGGACAGGAAAGGAACAGAAAATTAAGTGGCCGATCACTTATCACGTTTGGAACACAATAGGGAAGAGGACGCGGATATAGAGATATGCGATGCATTCCCAGATGAACAACTTTTAGTTACCTCGACAACCATGGACGCCCATGCCTCGGTAACCCTCGACGCCTCGACAACCATGGATGCACACGCCTCGGCAACCCTCGACGCCGCAGCAGCCTTTGACGCGCATGCCTCTACAATTTTGGGAGCAGTCGCCACGGCAGCACATGCCTCGGTAATACCCTAGTACGCGGATTTAGTTAATTTCCTTGTTTGTGGTATTTTACCTTATGGCATTACACACCAAGGGAAGAAGCGGTTCCGCCATAATGCTAAGCATTACTTTTGGGACGAGCCTCTTTTATTTAAACAATGTGCAGATCAGGTTATACGCGATGTGTCCCTAAAGAAGAGCAACAGAATGTACTCCGGTAATGCCATTCTTCACCCTATGGAGGACATTTTGGAGGAACTCGTACCACGGCCAAAGTTTTGCAATCCGGTTTGTATTGGCCAACATTGTACAAAGATGCCCAAGACTTTTACAAGCAATGTGATCGTTGCCAGAGGACAGGCAATATCTCTAGACGACATGAGATGCCACTCCAGAACATCATCGTGGTGGAATTGTTCGATGTGTGGGGTATCGATTTTATGGGACCTTTCCCATCTTCATTCGACAACCTCTACATCTTACTTGCCGTTGACTATGTGTCTAAATGGGTTAAGGCAGCTGCAGTTCCCAACAAGGATTCCAAGACCGTGCAACGATTCTTGCAGAAAAACATATTTACACGGTTTGGGATGCCGAGAGTAATTATCAGCGACGAAGGCAAGCATTTTGACAACAGACTAATTGCCAAGATGTTACAATGCTTCGGCATATCACACAAGATCGCAACGACATATCCCCCACAAACCAACGGGCAAGTTGAAATTTCCAACCGGGAGTTGAAGGGAATACTCGAGAAAGTTGTAAATCCCTCTAGGAAGGATTGGTCATTAAGACTAGATGATGCACTTTGGGCATATCGCACTGCATTCAAAACACCTTTAGGTATGTCCCCCTTCCGACTTGTCTATGGCAAAACATGCCATCTATCGGTGGAAATCGAACACAAGGCATACTGGGCAATCAAGACTGTGAATATGGATTGGGAAAGTGCTGGACAAAAGCGTTTTTTGGACCTCAATGAGATAGAAGAATTTTGTGCACTCGCCTATAACAATGCACGAATCTACAAGGAGAAAACAAAGCGATGGAATGACAAGAAACTATTTCCACGACAATTCACGCCAGGGCAACTAGTTCTCCTATTAATTCTCGGCTAAAACTTTTCCCAGGAAAGCTGAAATCAAGATAGAATGTGTCACCAATATACTTGTTAATGGACAAAGATTGAAGCACTACAATGGTGCGCATGTGGAACGTAACAAAGAAGTGGTCAACTTAGGAGATGCATGAGCAAGCTCTCCATTTGATATTTTATTTTTATTTTTATTATTATTATTTTTGATTAATTCTTTTTTCTTTCAAACTATAATTTTTTTATTTTTTTATTTTTTTATTTTTTTTACTATTTCTGATTATTATATATATATATTTTAGGATAGATTTTTTTTAGAATCCCTTTATACATCTTTATTTTCTTTTATTAGTTTAATTTTAATCCTTATTTGATTTGTCTTTGAATTGTAGGAAAAAAAAGTTCAAGATAAAGAGGAATTCTAATCCAAGTAGGAAAACATCTTCAACAATGAGACTAATGGGCTGAATCTAAGGCTTATATAAAGCCTCCAATTCACCCTAATCACAATCCCTTGTCGTCAACTTCTCCCTCACCCTAAACCCTTTTTCGTTTTCCCCTAATCCCACCCACCTATATTTTCTATAAAACCCATCACCCTTAACCTATTCCTACTTTCTATCTTGCAACTTTTTAGTTTCTTTTCTTTTCTTTGTTTTTACAAAACTCACAACCAAGATCATCCATGGCATCAAAGATTAAATTTTTAGTTCATCCAAGTTCCTCCAAAGATCCAAGATACAAGAAGTTTGCTACACCGGTGGTTCAAGAAAGATTTCAATCCAAGTTTGAAAGCTAGAAGATTCATGAAGAACAAGGCTTTGAATACTCCAACTCTCATCAAGATTTCGGCCTTGAACCATTCATCTTCGAGAGGATTGCACATCAAAAGTGGCAAATCTTTTGCCATCAACCGGAACCGGGTAACATCTCATGGGTAAGAGAATTCTATGCTCACTCACCTAACTCGGATAATCCTTATGTTTTTGTTCGTGACAAGGCCATACTCATAAGTCCTGAAAATGTCAACACCTTTTACGGGCTTTACATTGAGAAGGACGAGCATCAAGCCTTCGTTGATCAAATCACTCCCAAGCAACTCGACAATATGCTTCAAGAACTCACTCAACCGGGAACTCATTGGAACGACGGTAAATACAAGGGCACGGTAAATTGCCTTCGGCTTAAACCCGAGGAAAAACTATGGAATAAGTTTGTTAAAACTTCTTTAATGTCCACCACACACAATACTACTGTTGATATACCACGTCTTTTGCTCATACATTCTATTTTGCATAACCGTATCATTAACATTGGAAAAATTATTTGCGATGAGAGTTTTGTATGCAACTCAAAAGATAAGGGTTCTCTTTTCTTCCTGTTGCGCGTAATAAGTGCTACGCAAATGTGCAAGTATACACGTCGCAAGTTATAGTATAAAAGATATCGTCTCCACAGGGATTGGTGCTACTTCAAGAATCTAGTCTCTTGCACTGTAAAAAGTAAAAACACAAATAAAGGATTATCGGAGTTTAACTAATCTAGAAAGCAAATAAGTAAAAGAAAAGATGAATTCAATTAAGAGAGATAGGCTAGGTTATCGTGAGTTGAGGTGTGATAGCCGATTGGATCGTCTTGGTAAAAGAGTGCACGGGCAACTCAGTTGCCGTGGCAACTTGCACAACGGGGTTGCCTTGGCAACTAATCGATGGTTGCCTGGGCAACTACTTGGGCGTCTGGGCAGCAACTTCAAGGTTCGGCGGACCGTTCTTCAATGGTTTCTTCTTATCCCTAAGTCGAAACTCTAGCTACTTGTGCATGCCTTGATAATACATCCCTGCGTGAATCAAGGGTGAACAACAACCAATCTTGCGCACCTCTTAGCCCGTTGAAATCCTTAACTTATTCCTAAGCCGGATTAATCTTCACCATCATTGGATTGAATAAAGATCATATTCATTCGTTTCTTGAATCTAACTCTCCTGATATTAGATAAATGGATGAAATCACGAGATCCTCTCCCAATTCACTCGCAACAATAATAAGAACCAAGAATGAATAAACCTTGAAATAGAAAAGTGCAAACTCTTATTACCTAAACAAAAACCAATAGTTTCTCACAACCACAAAACACAATAACCATAGCCAAGTAGATTTAGTTCATGGCTAGGTTCCAAAGAAACACAAGATAAACAATCCCTAGCATGAACCCAACCGAACAAGAAAGAAAAGGATGAAGCTTGTCGAAAAATCCCCTTGCTTCCTCTCTTGGTCTTGTCGAAATTTGCCCTAATACTCCCCCTTGGACTTGTCAAATTTTTCCCTAATGCTCCCTCTTGGACTTGTCGAATTTTGCCCTAATGTTCCCTCCCAAGTTGTCGAAATCTCCTTGCTATTTATAGGGCTAGGCCAAAGTCCTTCTTTGAGGAGGAGTTTGAGTTGGAATTAAATTATCTTTAAAGAATATAATTCTTTATTATAATTTTATTCCTATTAGAACTTCTCCTATCTTCTTGGAATTTAATTCTTCTTTAATCTCTGCATGGCAATCAAATTCCTTTGGGCTTGGGCCTTGCTCCATGTCATCTTAGGCTTGTAAAGTCATTAATTTCGACATCTCTATTGCATTTTCTCTTTGTCAACAATTGCCCTGGCAACTAGCTCGGCGTCTCCTTCATGCATTGCCCTGGCAACTAGCTCGGCGTCTCCTTCATGCATTGCCCTGGAAACTAGCTCGGCATTGCTTTGGCAAGTGATCCTGCACATACACACACAAAGCACACCAAAGCAGCATCTTTTCCATAAAAACTACCAAGTTATGTAATCAAGCTCAACGATGGAAGGTAACATGGATTAATGCATGAATGGCTAACTATGCAACTAATATGAGCCTAAGTCTAACAATAATATGAGTAAAAAGGGTAAGAAAAATAGTACTTTTGAACACTTATCACAGCCCCAAACTCGAACTATTGCTTCTCCTCAAGCAATGCAAACTCATAATTACCTGCCAAGACTTCAATTTTCACAAACTCAGCTTTGAACTTGATTTCAATTTCGAACAGGGCACAAAGTATGATTGGCATTTTATTTTTCAGAAAACTGAGGAATTACTCAGAATCAAACTATAATGCTTGTGAGTGTGTGCGGAGTTGTGTGCAAGTTGATTTTTCGGATTCTATGCAAACAATAGGTTTTCAAATTACTTCATTAGGTTCTTTTTAACATGTTTTAACTAGAGCCAATTTCGGGCACCTCTAGTGTTTTGTTTTTAGTTTTCTTACGTTAATTTAATCGACTAGAGCCGGTTTCGGGCACCTCTAGTAAAAAATTTTTTAACACATCCTAGAGCCAGTTTTGGGCACCTCTAGCGATCAATTTTTTAGCACATGCTAGAGCCAATTTCGGGCACCTCTAGCATTCATCCAATTTTTTATTCTAATCCCCCAATTTGTTAATTATCAACCTAAGTTCACTAGAATTTCTTAAATCAATCAAACCACAACAGTGTTTCATCAAATTTAGCATCATAGTAAAATTTCTATGTTTTTCCATGGTTATCCTAGAATAAAAATTCTATCAATTAAGTGCATTGGCAAAGTCATCATCGAATATTCATCAAATCTAAGCAATTCTTGTTCCAATTAAAGGCATGGCAAGCAATTTATGTAACCTAAATGTAATACTTAAGATGAATGTAACTAAACATGGTAATTACTAATAACAATCCCCCCCAAACTCGAGTGAGGCATTGTCCTCAATGCATGCATAAAAATAACAAAAAATAAAAAATAAAAATGCATACGAGGACTTACTCCAAGAGTTCGTCATCGTAGATGATTAGTTTCCTTCTAGTCGGTGTCTTGATTTTCTTGCTTGAACGCGATGGTAATTTTCTTGTTCCCGGGATGTCTTTAGCTTTGGTTGTCGTGGCATCTTCAGGGTTGGTTGCCGTGGCATCAGCTTGTGCAGGCACGATGTAGGTTGCCGCGACATCTTCTTCATTGGTTGCCGGGGCAAGGATCTTGGCAGTAAATTTCCTTAGCATAGTAGTTGTGAGTCTTATTGTGAAAAAGAAAACAAAGAAAACCTGAAAACTAAAGATAATGAAGAAAAATAAAAAAATCTCCTAAAAATAAAAATGAAAATAAAAAGAAAAATAAAAATAAAAATAAAATATTGAAAGGAGAGCATGCTCATGCATCTCCTAAGTTGACAACTTCTTTGTTACGTTCCACATGGGCACCATTGTAGTGCTTCAATCTTTGTCCATAAACTTTGAATTCATGGTTGTCAGAGATGGACTTGATTATCACAGCACCATGGGAGAATGGTTTGACGACTTCGAATGGTCCTGACCATCATGATTTCAGCTTTCCCAGGAAAAGTTTTAGCCGAGAATTGAATAGGAGAACTAGTTGCCCTGGCGTGAATTGTCGTGGCAATAGTTTCTTGTCATACCATCGCTTTGTTTTCTCCTTGTAGATTCGTGCATTGTTATAGGCGAGTACACGAAATTCTTCTATCTCATTGAGATCCATCAAGCGCTTTTGTCCGGCACTTTCCCAATCCATATTCACAGTCTTGATTGCCCAGTACGCCTTGTGCTAGATTTCCACCGGTAGATGACATGTTTTACCATAGACAAGTCGGAAGGGGGACATACCTAAGGGTGTTTTGAATGCAATGCGATATGCCCAAAGTGCGTCATCTAGTCTTAATGACCAATCCTTTCTTGAGGGATTTACAACTTTCTCGAGTATTCCCTTCAACTCCCGGTTGGAAATTTCTGCTTGCCCGTTGGTTTGTGGGTGATATGCCGTGGCGATCTTGTGTGATATGCTGAAGCGTTGCAACATCTTGGCAATTAGTCTGTTGTCAAAATGCTTGCCCCCGTCACTGATAATTGCTCTTGGCATCCCAAACCGTGTAAATATGTTTTTCTGCAGGAATCGTTGCACGGTCTTGGAATCGTTGTTGGGAACTGCAGCTGCCTCTACCCATTTAGACACATAGTCGACAGCAAGTAAGATGTAGAGGTTACCGAATGAAGATGGGAAAGGTCCCATAAAGTCAATCCCCCATACATCGAACAGTTCCACCTCGATGATGTTCTGGAGCGGCATCTCATGTTTTCTAGAGATATTGCCCGTCCTCTGGCAACGATCACATTGCTTGTAAAAGTCTTGGGCATCTTTGTACAATGTTGGCCAATACAACCCGGATTGCAAAACTTTGGCCGCGGTACGAGTTCCTCCAAAATGTCCTCCATAGGGTGAAGAATGGAATTGCCGGAGTACATTCTGTTGCTCTTCTTCAGGGACACATCGGCGTATAACCTGATCTGCACATTGTTTAAACAAAAGAGGCTCGTCCCAAAAGTAATACTTAGCAACATGGCGGAACCGCTTCTTCCCTTGGTGAGTAATGCCATAAGGTAAAATACCACAAACAAGGAAATTAACTAAATCCGTGTACCAGGGTATTGCCGAGGCATGTGCCGCCGTGGCGACTGCTCCCAAGATTGCCGAGGCGTCTTGGCGTCAAAGCTGGCGGGCTGTGGCGTCGAGAGTTGCCGAGGCGTGTGCATCCATGGTTCTTTGAGGCGTCTAGGGTTGCCGAGGCAACTAGAATTTGTTCATCCGGGAATGCATCGCATATCTCTAGGTCGCGTCCTCCTCCCTATTGCGTTCCAAAGCGTGATAAGTGATCGCCACTTGATTTTTGTTCCTTTTCGTCCTTAATTTCAATATCAAATTCTTGTAAAAGTAATATCCAACGAATCAAACGAGGTTTAGCATCCTTTTTAGCAAATAAGTATTTGATTGCGAATGGTCCGTATGATCAATTACCTTTGTACCAATTAAATAGGATCGGAACTTGTCAAATGCGAAAACTACTGACTAGTAACTCTTTCTCCGTTGTTGTGTAATTCACTTGAGCACCATTAAGAGTTTTACTAGCGTAGTATATCACATGGAAGGTCTTACGTGCGTTGGCCTAGAAACTGCTCCTACCGCGAAATCACTTGCATCACACATGAGCTCAAAGGTAGTGTCAATCTGGTGGGCGACAATGGGTGTCGAGGCAAGCTTTTTCTTTAGGGTTTCGAATGCTTGGGTGCAAGAATCATCAAAATCGAAGACTTTATCCTGTTCAAGCAGATTACACAAGGGTTTAGTGATTTTAGAAAAATTATGAATGAACCTCCTGTAAAAACCTGCATGTCCGAGAAAACTTTGAATTCCTTTAACCGAACTTGGTGGGGGTAATCTCTCGATCACGTCCACCTTGGCTTTGTCAACTTCAATTCCCTTGGATGAAATCTTGTGGCCGAACACTATTCCTTCATCTACCATAAAGTGGTATTTCTCCCAATTGAGGACTAAATCTGTTTCTTTGCATCTTGCTAACACCCTCTCTAAATTGCCGAGGCAGCCGTCGAAGTCATTACCAAAAATCGAAAAATCATCCATGAAGATCTCAAGGAAGTCTTCGACCATGTCTGAAAATAATGCTATCATGCATCTTTGGAAGGTTGTCGCGGCGTTACACAATCCGAACGGCATCCTTCGGAAGGCATAAGTGCCGTGTGGGCATGTGAAGGTTGTCTTTTCTTGATCTTCTGGTGCTATGGCAATCTGATTGTAACCTGAATAACCATCAAGAAAACAATAAAAGGGTTTACCCGCAAGACGGTCAAGCATTTGATCAATAAAGGGTAATGGGAAGTGATCTTTCCTAGTTGGGATAAGTTCATTATTTTCATTGCTTACCACTGTTATACCTCCCTTTTTCGGTACACATTGTACCGGGCTTACCCACGTACTATTAGAGATAGGGTATATAATGCCAGCGTCAAGCCACTTGATGATTTCTTTCATTACAACCCCTTTCATGGCATGATTCAGTCTCCTCTGGGCCTTAATTGAAGGTTTGTGATCATCTTCCAACAAGATCTTGTGCATGCACACCACCGGGCTAATTCCCTTCAAGTCGACAATTGTCCACCCTATTGCCTTTTTGTGTACCTTCAACATCTTGATCAGCTTCTTTTCCTGCTCAGGCTGTAACTTAGAAGAAATAATTACAGGCAATGTATTATCGGTCCCTAAGTATACATATTTTAGTTGCTCTGGCAATTGTTTCAGCTCAAGAATTGGTGGATGTTCAATAGAGGGTTTTTCGAGCTTAGCTTCCTTACCTGAGTAATCCAGTGGTTCAAAGTATGTAACTGGTCGGTTGACTAGCCAATTTGCCTCTTCTGGTTGTTCCTCATCAATCGGTTCTTCATACTCCTCATGTTCCTCTTGGTCGGCAATGTAGTTGCCGAGGCAACTAAATTCCTCATCGAAGTTAAACTCTGCCGTGGGATGAAGTAGTTGGCATTCTTCTGGATCATCGGCATGCCTTAGTGTTTGGAACACATTTAGTTGGACCTGCTGGTCATTCGCCCTCATTGTGAGTTCTCCCTTTTCAACATCGATCAAGGTTCTCCCTGTCGCTAGGAATGGTCTCCCAAGAATGATAGGTGCATGCTCATCTGCTTCACAATCCAAAACAATAAAGTCAGCGGGAAAAATAAATTTATCAACTTTTACCAGTATGTCCTCGATTTTTCCCTCTGGATGCACATAGGATCTGTCGGCTAGCTGCAGCATAACTGTTGTAGGTCTTGCCTTCCCGATTCCTAGTTTCTGGAAAACTGATTTAGGCATCAAGTTTATGATAGCCCCTAGGTCGCATAGTGCTTTCCCAACATAGTGATTTCCAATAGAACAGGGTATTGTGAAACTTCCGGGATCCTTCAACTTGGGTGGCATACGATTGTGCAACAATGCCATGCATCCCTCTGTTGCGGTAACTGTTTCAAACTCTCCTAGCCTTGTTCTCTTGGACACAATGTCTTTAAGAAACTTGGCATAGTTTGGCATTTGTTCAATTGCTTCCACCAATGGCAAGTTGATGTGGACTTGCTTTAGGATATCAAGAAACTTCTTGAATTGGTATTCTTGCTTTTGACGCTTCAACCTTTGTGGGAATGGTGGTGGAAGTCGGATATCTTCAATCTTTTCATTGGTTTGAAACCTGATTGACGGCATCGCCGGGACATCTGGAGTTGCCGAGGCATTATCAACTGGGGTTGCCGAGGCATGCTTATCGCAAGTTGCCGAGGCATCTTTATCGTCGGTTGCCGAGGCATGCTTATTGCCGGTTGCCGCGACAATTCCTGGTTCGGCATCTGAGGCTTTGCCGCTAGGTTCGTCTTGATCTTTTTGTGGAGTTTTGTTTGACGAGCGGGTTTGAACCTCTCTAATTTGTTGGCCACTTCTGGTGGTGATTGCCTTACATTGCTCATGGCCAGTTCCTCTTGCGACTTCAGTATCGCTAGGTAAACCTCCTTGTGGTCTAGTATTGATTTTGAGCAAACTGTCTGACTTGATTTTCCAATGATTTGATTGCCGCCTCTTGGTTTTGCAATCTCATCTCGGTCCTGTTAATAAAAGCATCAGTTCTTTTTATGAAGTTACTATTCTCAGCCATATAAGATTCAGTTTTCATCATAAAAGAATTTAGAGAATTTTCCAAAGAACTAGATGTTGTCGGTTGTTTCTGCGGCATCCATTGCCGTGGCATATTCTCTTTGGAATCCCGATGCTTGTGCATTCTGATAGTTCTAGTTTAGAGCATTGTTGGGATTACTCCATGAAAAATTCGGGTGCTTCTTCCAAGCTGGATTGTATGTATTTGACATCATGTTGTTGCTCCGATTGTAATTCCCCACATAGAAGCTGGATTCCGGATTCTTGACTTCATGTGTGTTGTTTGGTTTTTGCATGTTCTGGACCATCTTGGTTAAAGCGGCCAATTGTGCCGAAATTGAATATGATGATCCTAGTTCATGTATTGTGGCTTGGCGTCTAACTCCTCCTCTTCTAGTGGATGGGAATTGATAATCATTCTTGGCCAGCCTGTTTAAGATTTGCATTGCTTCCTTCGACGACTTATCTAAGAGTATGTCGTTTGCCGAGGCATCTAGCATCATCCTTGTTGGTGTATTCACGGCGTTGTAAAACAACGTTACTTGAGTCCACACCGGGAATCCGTGTAGGGGGCATTTGTGTAGAAGTTCTCTATATCGCTCCCAAGCCTCGTACATGGATTCATCATCCACTTTGCCGAAAAGAAGTAATGTCATTCGAAGCTTATCAGTCAAATTTGTAGGATTAAATCTAGCAAGGAAATCACGACAAAGATCAGTCCAAGATGCTATGGATCCGGCAGGAATGCTATTCAACCATTCTTTCGCCCTATCCCTTAGTGAATAGGGGAATAATCTTAATCGTAGGACATTGGGGGTGACTCCGTGTATCTTGAACGAGTTGCAAATCTCGAGGAAAGATTTCAGATGTTGTCGTGCATCTTCAGTTGCTGAGCCGCCAAATTGACCTATTGTGTTGATCATATTAAACATTACCGGTTTCAACTCAAAGTGGTCGGCTTCAATTTCAGGTGCGACAACTCCTGGGTTAAGTCCATCAAGATCCTCTTCAAGATAATCTCGAATAGTTCTGTTTCGTGCAAGAATCACTCATCCTCCTGCTAGAACATCTTGATTCATATTGTCGTCTTGATTTGCCATTGCTTCTCTTATCCTTCGTCTAAGTCTTTGTAAGGTTCGTTCGATTTACGGATCAAAGGGATATTACGGTGAAGTCGGTCTCATACCTGGTCATATACCAATGCAAAACCAAATTTTGTTAGCCCTTTGAATTTTAAACAAGAAAAATAAAAAGAAAGTGCAAGAAAGTAAAAACAAAGTCGCTATTGCCAATCCCGCAACGGCGCGCCAAAAACTTGTTGCGCTGTAATAAGTGCTACGCAAATGTGCAAGTATACACGTCGCAAGTTATAGTATAAAAGATATCGTCTCCACAGGATTGGTGCTACTTCAAGAATCTAGTCTCTCTTAATTTGTAAAAGTAAAAACACAAATAAAGGATTATCGGAGTTTAACTAATCTAGAAAGCAAATAAGTAAAAGAAAAGATGAATTCAATTAAGAGAGATAGGCTAGGTTATCGTGAGTTGAGGTGTGATAGCCGATTGGATCGTCTTGGTAAAAGAGTGCACGGGCAACTCAGTTGCCGTGGCAACTTGCACAACGGGGTTGCCTTGGCAACTAATCGATGGTTGCCTGGGCAACTAGTTGGACAACTACTTGGGCGTCTGGGCAGCAACTTCAAGGTTCGGCGGAGCGTTCTTCAATGGTTTCTTCTTATCCCTAAGTCGAAACTCTAGCTACTTGTGCATGCCTTGATAATACATCCCTGCGTGAATCAAGGGTGAACAACAACCAATCTTGCGCTCCTCTTAGCCGTTGAAATCCTTAACTTATTCCTAAGCCGGATTAATCTTCACCATCATTGGATTGAATAAAGATCATATTCATTCGTTTCTTGAATCTAACTCTCCCGATATTAGATAAATGGATGAAATCACGAGATCCTCTCCCAATTCACTCGCAACAATAATAAGAACCAAGAATGAATAAACCTTGAAATAGAAAAGTGCAAACTCTTATTACCTAAACAAAAACCAATAGTTTATCACAACCACAAAACACAATAACCATAGCGAAGTAGATTTAGTTCATGGCTAGGTTCCAAAGAAACACAAGATAAACAATCCCTAGCATGAACCCAACCGAACAAGAAAGAAAAGGATGAAGCTTGTCGAAAATTCCCCTTGCTTCCTCTCTTGGTCTTGTCGAAATTTGCCCTAATACTCCCCCTTGGACTTGTCGAATTTTGCCCTAATGCTTCCTCTTGGACTTGTCGAATTTTGCCCTAATGCTCCCTCCCAAGTTGTCGAAATCTCCTTGCTATTTATAGGGCTAGGCCAAAGTCCTTCTTTGAGGAGGAGTTTGAGTTGGAATTAAATTATCTTTAAAGAATATAATTCTTTATTATAATTTTATTCCTATTAGAACTTCTTCTATCTTCTTGGAATTTAATTCTTCTTTAATCTCTGCATGGCAATCAAATTCCTTTGGGCTTGGGCCTTGCTCCATGTCATCTTGGGCTTGTAAAGTCATTAATTTCGACATCCCTATTGCATTTTCTCTTTGTCGACAATTGCCCTGGCAACTAGCTCGGCGTCTCCTTCATGCTTTGCCCTGGCAACTAGCTCGGCGTCTCCTTCGTGGATTGCCCTGGCAACTAGCTCGGCATTGCTTTGGCAAGTGATCCTGCACATACACACACAAAGCACACCAAAGCAGCATCTTTTCCACAAAAACTACCAAGTTATGTAATCAAGCTCAACGATGGAAGGAAACATGGATTAATGCATGAATGGCTAACTATGCAACTAATATGAGCCTAAGTCTAACAATAATATGAGTAAAAAGGGTAAGAAAAATAGTACTTTTGAACACTTATCACTTCCCTTGCTTAATTTCTAATCTTTGCAAGGAGATGCATGTCCCAAGTGAGTCCGCCGATGAAAAGGCCCTACCAAAGTCCGGTTGGAATCAGGCCATGGAAATAGTTTTAGCCGAACATGTCACCTTGTTTGAGATTCAAAAATTCATTTCTCATTTCTCAGATGAACATGTCACCAATATACTTGTTGTGAAACTCGCGAAGAAAGAACTCCCAAGTTATCTCTTCACGAGGACAAGTAGTCATATTTATCCACCAGATACGTGTCTACCCTTTTAGCAGAGACACAGCTCCTTCCAACTTCTTCTGATCATTACAATGCAATCCTTCTAACATAATCTTTAAATCATTTAGCCAATAATCTGTAGTAACAGGATCTCTATCGGTGAAATCTGGTGCTCCCAACGTCTTTAACTCCTTAGCAATAGAGACTTGCGGAGGCTGATTAATAATCATCTCTAAAGCTTGTAGAAAATTTCCTTGACCTTGTTCCAGTATTCCAGGCTGAACCAGAACGTTTTCATCAGACTGTACTATTGGCTGAACATTACTAGCTCCCTCACCAACCTCGGGGTCATTCTGACCCTCTATATGGGTCGCCTAACGCAATCCTATATTCTCAGACATTTGTACTCACAATAACACTTATGGTTAATAAGAAAGCATATCAACCATACTAGCGTCATCAATAGTAATTATGACATCCTAATTGCATGTATATAATCTCAACATTTATAAATCATATCTCCGATCCAGAACCGACTAAACCTATAGCTATGATACCAATAAATGTAACACCACTTTCCCGTATTTGTTACCAAACACGAGTCGGTGATGTTACTTAATTAAATTAAAAATCCATTTTTTTCAATTTTTGAAAAAATCTGGCAGCCTGCACTGCCTTTTCTTAAAAAAATTTATAAATTTTTGTAAGCTTCAAAACTTCATTTGGAAAAATTCATAGTAAACTAGATTCATCAAGCTATCAATCCATATAAATTAGAGATATTAACTCATGGCACACAAGTGCAGGAAATTCGTTAAATATGCACTATAGTGCAGATCTACTGTCTGGAAATTTTGACCTTGCATCGAATAAAAATTCATAACTTTTAGCACAGACCTCAAAATCATTCACCATTTTTTAAAATAAGCTAAACTCAATTTCTAGTTCATACATATAAAATCAACATCTAAATCAATCTGTGGAATTTATAACAATTTTTCAAAGTCACTGTTTAGAGCAGAATTTCAAGACTGTTTTTATCCGTTTCAATAATAAGTCTACTAAAATATTCATAAACCATTTTAAATCATCTAATAAATAATACTAGTCCACCAATAATACGTTATATGGGATGTCAAAATAACTACTATGATAACCTGTAATAGTTGCTTGTCCAACTGCACCTGAGCTATGCTGCTTACCACCACTCCGCATTAACCTACGTGTGCACATGTAAAATACACACGCTATGTAATACCCCAAAATTTACTAAGTTGATTAAGGGTCATTTAGTACTAAGATAATAGCTTAAAAGCGAACTTAGTGACTAAAATGACAAAAATGCGAAAGTTGGGATTTCTTTAATTATGGGTTTTGGAAAGGAAATTTCTAAGGTTTAAAGGTATCATGTGATAGATAGTGAATTGAATAAGGTATTCTTAAAGTTTGGTTGAATACCAAGGAAAATGGGAATGGAAATTGAAGTTTAAAAGTTTAATGACCAAAATGTAAATTTTGAAAATTTTATGGCTAAAGTATAAACTTTGGAAAAGATTGGGGACTAAAGTTGTTATTTCCCAAAATTTAAGGGTTTTTATTTCAGAAATAAATAGATCACCTGAGGGTGTGAATAGAATGCGGAAATTTTGGTTCGATCTGATTCTTCGATTATTGGGAAAATCGTAGTTAAAGTTTAAGTGGAATTCAGATACCCGGATCAAACTAAAAAATTTTGAAGTTTTACCATATGATAGAGAAAGGTTATAAAAGTCATTTACAAGTGTTGGAAATGTTTTTAGTTCGATTCAAGATGAATCCTACAGTTTATTTCTGAGTAAAAGATTATTTATCAGTATATTGGATCGAATGGAAATTTTGGAGACTGATCCAAAAGATATGGAAAAATTCATAAAATATTACTTTATGAATATTTTATTATAGTTGGTTGGATTCCAACTAGATTTAGTTGAATTTTTACAAGAATGGCAAACTAGTAAATAAAAACTAGTTGGAGGGCAAATTGGTTATTTGGCCCCAATGGCAATTTTAAAATATTTAAAAGTTATAAGGGCAATTTTGGAAAGATAAAGTGGAATATTAAACCTTGGCCCTTGATTGATGATAAAATCAATCTCAATCATTAGATAAAAAGGGCAAAATTGTAATTTCGCTATTAAATGAATTTAATAGATATATGTGTAAAATAATGGTAAAAAGATGAACCAAATGTTCATCTTTTCTAGCCAAAAACGTGAGGGCTAGGGAAAGAAAGAGAAAAAAATTTCCAAGCTCGATTCAAGCCCCGAAACTCGGTTTTCAGGTAATATCTTCAACTACAAAGTTGGTATACTCTTCAAGCTCTATCTTTTGATATTAATAATTCATGGAATCCATGCTTTATTGATGAGAATTTATATGAGAAAGAAATTAGGGTTTATGGATCAAATTGGGGCTTTTGAGATTTTATGATTCCATGATTGAATTCAAGTTGAAATCAAGCTAGTATGATGTTAAAAATCATGATATTGAGTTGGGATTTAAGTTTTACATGTTTGATTATTATGAAGATGATTAGGGTTTATGGATTCAAGTTTAATGTAGGGTTTGTGATGTTGAAATAATGATCTATTAAGTTTGAATTGTTGTTTGGAAGCAAAACCCTAAGTTAAATTGTGTAGGAACTATTTTGGCAAATTGAAAAGTTGAAGGACCAAATCTGAATTTTTAGAATTTGGAGTGTATCTCTGTTATTAATGATGTTAGAGATAAGAAAATGAAGTTAGAATGCCAAATTGATGTTGAATTGAATTCGTGACCATTTTGACAATTTGTCAAAGTTAAGTGACCAAATCGAAATGGAAGTTTTGTATGGGGGCTAAATCTGATTTTTAGTTGTAATGATGGAATTAAGGTAGTAATGTTAAATTGAGGACTAAATTGCAAAGTTAAGAAGCATGGATCCTTATCTTTGCATTTTAGTACCTATTTCGGTAAATAAGGAAAATTAGGGAGAATTATTGTGAATAATTATTTGGTGAAGAATGTGATGAGTTGTTGGTTTAAAGCTAGTGATTGGACTAAATTGAAAAGTAGAGAAGTAAGGAGAAGTTAGTATAAACGTTGAAGTTGTTTATGGAAGTTGTGTAGAAAAACTGGTTTATGGCAGTAATTTTGAAAATTCACCATAAATTCTACAAAAATGATTAGAAAGTGAATTTTATATCGATGTAAATATTTGTTCATCTAGTTTCGTGTCCAACAAACGGAAACTGATTTCGAGTTCCGAGTAAAAAGATATGAATTTTTAAGTGGTGAAAGGTCAGAAAACAGTATAGCAGGCTGTTCCGAAATTCAATACTGGAAATTGACTTTGAAAATTCGCCATAAATCGTACAAGTTGAATTTGGGCTATTAATTTATATGGTTGAAAAGCTTATTGGATCTATTTTCTTTCAGAACAAACGGAATCGAATTCCGAGATGTAGATTATTTTATAGAAATATTTCTTGGGAGGTACTGCAAACAGCCAGAAAATAAGAATTGATACACTTTGTATCTAAGGTTGATTAGTAAGCTTGAAACGGGTTAATGGAAGTTCAAATTGGTCACTAAGGACCATAATGAGTTTTTAAACAATAAAAGGAAGAAAAGAAAATGTTTGGAGATTTTGTATTCGAATGATTATATTGGACAATATGTAACATATTGTTAGATTGGGATCTAACAAAATTTTACCGAGTTACAAATGTAGAGGGTTTTACAAATGTTTTGTGATATATCTGACTCGTAAGCTAACTCTTAGTACTAAATGACTCTTAATCAACTTAGTAAATTTTGGGGTATTACACGCTAAATATAACTTAGTGAGGCATTATAATTAATCATAAAAAAGTATCGAAATAAATGAAAACATGGTTAAGCAAAATCATATCAAATCTTTCATATAATTATAAACAATAACATATAAGAAATGGTGAATTTCATATACATTTACTTTATAATTAGCCCAAGAATTTGTATAAAGAGAAACTAAAGTATGCAAGGTCGGTACTCC
Source organism: Hibiscus mutabilis (assembly GCA_019671005.1). NCBI lineage: Eukaryota > Viridiplantae > Streptophyta > Magnoliopsida > Malvales > Malvaceae > Hibiscus > Hibiscus mutabilis. The sequence goes on from JAGYYJ010000338.1 coordinate 21,138, forward strand.
TTGAGTACTAGTCACCGAAGTGACGATAACATATAGACACATAAAGTGTCGAACACATATAGACACATAAGTGCCGAAAACATATAGATCCGAAGATCGGTGTATAGCTATACTACAGTCCTTGACTGCTAGACCTCAATGGCATGCCACTATACTGTAACTCTCTATAATAAACTTGGGCAAATAATTTCATATAATTGACATGTAAATTATCATTTGATAAATGATCCATATATCACCATTATTCAATAATAACTTATCAAAATAAAACATAATAAGGCAATTCATACCCTAACATGTACTAACCTTTTTCCTTTGCCTGTGAATCATCATATAACTTATAGAAAAACCATGTTTTCATTATAATAAAATCAAATAAATAGAACTTATAAAAGTTTACTAAAATACATTTCAAAACATATAAATGCACTCACCTTATATGCCTCATTAATTACTTGTACCAAAATATGTCTACTCCAGGACGCTGCCTTTATTTTCTTGATTCGTTTCGATCTTGAACGTGTTCGGCCTGTTCTTTTCTTCTCCCAAGCTCATGGCAATATGGCAGAAAAATGGGATCATTTTTATCATCTTTTATCCTTATTAATACACTTGTAAAGTGTATTTGAATATAAAATTCAAATAATGCCAAATTACCAATTTAGCCTGCAACTAAATCTTTAATTTCTAGTTTGCCATTCTAGTTCAATTCCAATTAGCCACTATTCATTTTCCATGTAAAATATCCAAAATACCATTCATGTCCCCTTTAAGTGAAAAGACCAAAATACCCTCACTATTCAACTTTTCCACAAATTTGCCATTTTACCACCTATATAAAATACTGAATAGAATCGAATCTAAATCAATTAAAAACGATTCAAAACTTCAATGTCATGTTTATCGGGTCTTCCCAAGACTGCCTTCAAATTTCCATAACATTCCGAGCTCGACTGATCATCCGAATTCCATTTAAACTATAATCGTAATTTTCCAATAATAGAAACATCATATCAAACCATAATTTTTATATTCAATCCACACCCTTAGGTGATCTATTTATTTATAGAATAAAAATAATTATTGGGAAAATTACCATGTTGGTCCTTGAACTTTTCTCAACCTTTTACTTTAGCCACTAAACATTAAAATTTTATGTTTTAGTCACTGAACTAAAACCACCAAGTTTTAATTCTTTACGATTTGGTCACTAACCAAATATTTGGGTATTACATGATTTATTCTTATTTATTTTCCACTCAATGCTAGTGTTTGGTTTTGTAGTAGTATATTTTCTAACACATTTATCCAAGTAAAATGATTCGGAAGGAAATTTATATCTACACCGTTGATTCTAAATCAAACCTCATTTGGTAAGCGGGTGTAAATGAGGTGTGTTGTATTAAATATGTTGAGATATTGATTTTGATATTACTAAAACTAAAAATGTTTTTGGACTTAAACTAATTTACAAAAATATTTTAAAAGTCCATTAACTTGAAAAATGTGTTTGAAATGTTTTAAAAGGGTTGTTGACATGTTTAAATCGTTTTTAAATTGCCAGTGTCAAAAATAGGCTTGGTGTAACGGTACAGATGTAGGCTTACCTATACCAAAAGAGTCCGTATTGGTACAATTTTTTGTGTACCGATATGCCCCTTTGTCCCCTTGAGTTGACAAATTCCAATTGCCAAATTGAGTACCGATACGATTTCAACCGTGCCGATACCCTAGGGTGTTGCTTATAGGAGTTATGTTTGGATTTGAAATGTTGTGTTTGATCCTCTATCATGCTTCTATCTTTGGGAAGTTACATGATGATTAGATACTATTTGGAGTATGTTAGATTGAGCCAAAGTGTCATATGTTGGACCGAGAGGTCATTACAAGTTTGTCTGTACCAGTACGGGTCCTCAAGGATCAGTACGCGGGGACCTATCTCGGCTTAATTTGGGCAAAATTGCCTTGGCGTACCAATATGCCTGGTAATCATATCGGTATGCATAGCTGAAAAATAAGCCTGGTGTCAATACACGGGCAACCGTATCGATACGCCCTTTAGCTACTAGAATCTAATATTTTCAAAAACACATACCCGTACCGATACGCTTGAGGACCATATCAGTACGCCTTTGTAATTCAACCTCGTTGTGATACAGAAAGTGCCTGTACCGGTACACTAGTCGTTATTTCAATTAGGATGCCTTTTGAAGTTTGTATTCTTTACAAATTAGTCATTGTTTCATAATTATGCAATTAAATGAGTTTGGGTGGTTATTTTAAGTTGAAATTTAACCTGAAGGTATGGAATATGATTAATTAAGGATTGGAAACTTTAATTTCATGGATGTCCTCTTAATTTTTGAAAATTATGTTTTAGTCCCTAAGTTGCGAATTCGTACAATTAGATTTCAATCGACACCCGATTGATTTGTAACTTTCGCTATAACCAACATGACCACCTTAGGACTTAAATATGCATTTAGATAAGTTAAAAGAAAAAATGAAGCATTTTCAATGTAAATCTTCTAGGTTTGCCTCGCTAAACCCTAGACCGGGTCAAGGGGGTTACATTTGTTAGTATCAGAGCGAGGTTATGATTGTTAGGAGGTGAATTATGGTTGGTTGGTTGATTGTTATTACATTAATTTGCTGATTGATATGCACGATGTTTGAATTTGTGAGATTATGTTCAATATATGAAATGTTTGGGTGTTTAGCTTGGGGAAACATTGCCTTATTACTACTAGAGTTAAATGATTTTGTTTTTAAACAAGAGTGACTTGGATTCTTGCTGCAAGTTGGCCTAATTATTTTATTTTAATGCATTATCATGTTTTAAATTCATATTTTTGCATATAGGACCGAGACGAGAGACTATAGCTCATTTAGGGAGTGTGGTAGATGGACAAGATGATGAGCTGCCTCCTTGATAAGTGTTCAAAAGTACTATTTTTCTTACCCTTTTTACTCATATTATTGTTAGACTTAGGCTCATATTATTTGCATAATTAGCCATTCATGCATTAATCCATCTTTCCTTCCATCGTTGAGCTTGATTACATAACTTGGTAGTTTTTGTGGGAAAAGATGTTGCTTTGGTGTGTTTTGTGTGTATATGCAGGATCACTTGCCAAAGCAAGGCTAGAGCTAGTTGCCAGGGCAATACATGAAGGAGACGCCGAGCTAGTTGCCAGGGCAATGCATGAAGGAGACGCCGAGCTAGTTGCCAGGGCAATACATGAAGGAGACGCTGAGCCAGTTGCCATGGCAATACATGAAGGAGACGCTGAGCCAGTTGCCATGGCAATTGTCGACAAGAGCAAAGGTGATATGGTAGTCGAAATTGATGACTAGACAAGCCCAAGATGACATGGAGCAAAGCCCAAACCCAAAGGAATTTGATTTCCATGCAGAGATTAAAGAAGAATTAAATTCCAAGAAGATAGGAGAAGTTCTAGTAGGAATATAATTATAATAAAGAATTATATTCTTTAAAGATAATTTAATTCCAACTTAACTTCCTCCTCAAAGAAGGACTTTGGCCTAGCCCTATAAATAAGATGGAGATTTCGACAATAGATAAAGAGCAGAAGAGAGGGAAATTTCGACAAGCATCAAGGAGGGCAAGAGGAGAGAATTTTCGACAAGCATCTAGGGCAAGGAGGATTTCGACAAGCCTCCTTCTTCATCCTTTTCTTTCTTGTTCGATTGAGTTCATGCTAGGGATTATTTATCTTGTGTTTCTTTGGAACCTAGCCATGAACTAAATCTATTTGGCTATGGTTATTGTGTTTTGTGGTTGTGAGAAACTATTGGTTTTTGTTTAGGTAATAAGAGTTTGCACTTTTCTATTCAAGGTTTATTCATTCTTGGTTCTTATTCTTGTTTGCGAGTGAATTGGGAGAGGATCTCGTGATTTCATCTATTTATCTAATATTAGGAGAGTTAGATTCAAGAAATGAATGAATATGATCTTTATTCAATCTACTGATGGTGAAGATTAATCCGGCTTAGGAATAAGTTAAGGATTTCAACTGCTAAGAGGAGCGCAAGATTGGTTGTTGTTCACCCTTGATTCACGCAGGGATGTATTATCAAGGCATGCACAAGTAGCTAGAGTTTCGACTTAGGGATAAGAAGAAACCATTGGAGAACGCTATGCCGAACCTTGAAGGTTGCTGCCCAGACGCCTAAGTAGTTGCCCAACTAGATGCCCAGGCAACCATCGATTAGTTGCCAAGGCAACCCCGTTGTGCAAGTTGCCACGGCAACTGAGTTGCCCGTGCACTCTTTTACCAAGACAATCCAATCGGCTATCACACCTCAACTCACGATAACCTGGCCTATCTCTCTCTCATTCGATCTCATCTTTTCATTTACTTTATTGCTTTCTAGATTAGTTATTAGTTAAACTCCTATAATCCTTTATTTGTGTTTTTACTTTTTACAGTGCAAGAGACTAGATTCTTGAAGTGGCACCAATCACTGTGGAGACGATATCTTTTATACTATAACTTGCGACGTGTATACTTGCACATTTGCGTAGCACTTATTACGTGCAACAAGTTTTTGGCGCCGTTGCCGGGGATTGGCAATAGCGACTTTGTTTTTATTTTCTTGCACTTTCTTTTTACTTTTCTTGTTTAAGATTCAAAGGGCTAACAAACTTTGGTTTTGCATTGGTATATGACCAGGGCGAGACCGACTACACCAGAATATCCCTTTGATCCAGAAATCGAACGAACCTTACAAAGACTTAGACGAAGGATAAGAGTAGCAATGGCTAATCAAGACGGCAATATGAATCAAGATGTTCCAGCAGGAGGAGGAGTGATTCTTGCACGAAACAGAACTATTCAAGACTATCTTGAAGAAGATCTTGATGGACTTAATCCAGGAGTTGTCGCACCTGAAATTGAAGCCGACCACTTTGAGTTAAAACCGGTAATGTTTAATATGATCAACACAATTGGTCAATTTGGCGGCTCAGCAACTGAAGATGCACGACAACATCTTAAATCTTTCCTCGAGATTTGTAACTCGTTCAAAATACACGGAGTCACCCCCGATGTCTTACGATTAAGATTATTCCCCTATTCACTGAGGGATAGGGCGAAAGCATGGTTGAATAGCATTCCTGCCGGATCAATAGCATCTTGGACTGATCTTTGCCGTGATTTCCTTGCTGGATTTAATCCTACAAATTTGACTGATAAGCTTCGTAACGACATTACTTCTTTTCGGGAAGCAGATGATGAATCCATGTATGAGGCTTGGGAGCGATATAGAAAACTTCTACACAAATGCCCCCTACACGGATTCCCGTTGTGGACTCAAGTAACAATGTTTTACAACGCCGTGATACACCAACAAGGATGATGCTAGATGCCTTGGCAAACGGCATACTCCTAGATAAGTCACCGGAAGAAGCAATGCAAATTTTAAACAGGCTGGCCAAGAATGATTATCAATTCCCATCTACTAGAAGAGGAGGAGTTAGACGCCAAGCCACAATACATGAACTAGGATCATCAGATTCAATTTCGGCACAATTGGCCACTTTAACCAAGATGGTCCAGAACATGCAAAAACCAAACAACACACATGAAGTCAAGGTAATGGATTCTTTTTGTGAGTTATGTGGTGATAACCATAATTCTTCTGAATGTATGCAGAATCCGGAATCCAGCTTCTATGTGGGGAATTACAATCGGAGCAACAACGTGATGTCCAATACATACAATCCAGCTTGGAAGAAGCACCCAAATTTTTCATGGAGTAATCCCTACAATGCTCTAAAATAGAACAATCAGAATGCACAAGCATCGGGATTCCAGCAAAATATGCCACGGCAACAGTTGCCACAGCAACAATCGACGACATCTAGTTCTTTGGAAAATTCTCTAAATGCTTTTATGATGAAAACTGAATCTTATATGGTTGAGAATAGTAATTTCATAAAAAGAACTGATGCTTTTATTAACAGGACCGAGATGAGATTGCAAAACCAAGAGGCGGCAATCAAATCATTGGAAAATCAAGTCGGACAGTTTGCTCAAATTCTGAATACTAGACCACAAGGAGGTTTACCTAGCGATACTGAAGTCGCAAGAGGAACTGGCCATGAGCAATGTAAGGCAATCACCACTAGAAGTGGCCAACAACTTAGAGAGGTTCAAACCCGTTCGTCAAACAAAACTCCACAAAAAGATCAAGACGAACCTAGGGGCAAAGCCTCAGATGCTGAACCAGGAATTGTCGTGGCAACCGACAATAAGCATGCCTGGGCAACCGACGATAAAGATGCCTCAGCAACTTGCGATAAGCATGCCTCGGCAACTCTAGTTGTCCCGGTAATGCCGTCAATCAGGTTTCAAACCAATGAAAGGATCGAAGATATCCAACTTCCACCACCATTCCCACAAATGTTGAAGCGACAAAAGCAAGAATACCAATTCAAGAAGCAATTGAACAAATGCCAAACTATGCCAAGTTTCTTAAAGACATTGTGTCCAAGAGAACAAGGCTAGGAGAGTTTGAAACAGTTGCCGCTATAGAGGGATGCATGGCAATGTTGCACAATCGTATGCCACCCAAGTTGAAGGATCCCGGAAGTTTCACAATACCCTGTTCCATTGGAAATCACTATGTTGGGAAAGCATTATGCGACCTTGGGGCTAGCATAAACTTGATGCCTAAATCGGTTTTCCAGAAACTAGGAATCGGGAAGGCAAGACCTACAACAGTTATGCTGCAGCTAGCCGACAGATCCTATGTGCATCTAGAGGGAAAAATCGAGGACATACTGGTAAAAGTTGATAAATTTATTTTTCCTGCTGACTTTATTGTTTTGGATTATTAAGCAGATGAGCATGCACCCATCATTCTCGGGAGACCATTCCTAGCAACAGGGAGAACCTTGATCGATGTTGAAAAGGGAGAACTCACAATGAGGGTGAATGACCAGCAAGTTAAACTAAATGTGTTCCAAACACTAAGGCATGCCGATGATCCAGAAGAATGCCAACTTCTTCATGCCACGGTAGAGTTTAACTTCGACGAGGAATTTTGTTGCCTCGGCAACTACACTGCCGATCAAGAGGAACCTGAGGAGTATGAAGAACCGGTCGATGAAGAACAACAAGAAGAGGCAAATTGGCTAGTCAATCGACCAGGTACATACTTCGAACCACTGGATTACTCAGGTAAGGAAGGTAAGCTCAAAAAACCCTCTATTGAACATCCACCGATTCTTGAGTTGAAACAATTGCAGAGCAACTAAAATATGCATACTTAGGAACCAATAATACATTGCCTGTAATTATTTCTTCTAAGTTACAGCCTGAGCAGGAAAACAAGCTGATCAAGATGTTGAAGCTACAGAAAAAGGCAATAGGGTGGACAATTGCCGACTTGAAGGGAATTAGCCCGGCAGTGTCTATGCACAAGATTTTGTTGGAAGATGATCACAAACCTTCAATTGAGGCCCAGAGGAGACTGAATCATGCCATGAAAGGGGTTGTAATGAAAGAAATCATCAAGTGGCTTGACGTCGGCATTATATACCCTATCTCTAATAGTACAAGGGTAAGTCCGGTACAATGCGTACCGAAAAAGGGAGGTATATCGGTGGTAAGTAATGAAAACAATGAACTCATCCCAACCAGGACTGTGACCGGTTGGAGGGTTTGTATGGATTATCGAAAGCTAAACAAAGCCACTAGGAAAGATCACTTCCCATTACCCTTTATTGATCAAATGCTTGACTGTCTTGCAGGTAAACCCTTTTATTGTTTTCTTGATGGTTATTCAGGTTACAATCAAATTGCCATAGCACCAGAAGATCAAGAAAAGACAGCATTCACATGCCCATACGGTACTTATGCCTTCCGAAGGATGCCGTTCGGATTGTGTAACGCCCCGGCAACCTTCCAAAGATGCATGATGACACTCTTTTCAGACATGGTCGAAGACTTCCTTGAGATCTTCATGGATGATTTTTCTGTTTTTGGTAATGACTTCGACAGCTGTCTCGGCAATTTAGAGAGGGTGTTGGCAAGATGTGAAGAAACTGATTTAGTCCTCAATTGGGAGAAATGCCATTTTATGGTAGATGAAGGAATAGTGCTCAGCCACAAAATTTCATCCAAGGGAATTGAAGTAGACAAAGCCAGGTGGACGTGATCGAGAGATTACCCCCACCAAGTTCGGTTAAAGGAATTCGAAGTTTTCTCAGACATGCAGGTTTTTACAGGAGGTTCATTCATAATTGTTCTAAAATCACTAAACCCTTGTGTAATCTGCTTGAACAGGATAAAGTCTTCGATTTTGATGATTCTTGCACCCAAGCATTTGAAACCCTAAAGAAAAAGCTTGCCTTGGCACCCATTGTCGTTCCACCAGATTGGACGCTACCTTTTGAGCTCATGTGTGATGCAAGTGATTTTGCGGTAGGAGCAGTCCTAGGCCAACGCACAGGTAAGACCTTCTATGTGATATACTACGCTAGTAAAACTCTTAATAGTGCTCAAGTGAATTACACAGCAACGGAGAAAGAGTTACTAGCTGTAGTTTTCGCATTAGACAAGTTCCGATCCTATTTGATTGGTACAAAGGTAATTGTTCATACGGACCATTCGGCAATCAAATATCTATTTGCTAAAAGGATGCCAAACCTCATTTGATTCGTTAGATATTACTTTTACAAGAATTTGATGTTGAAATTAAGGACAGAAAAGGAACGGAAAATGAAGTGGCCGACCACTTATCACGTTTAGAACGCAACAAGGAGGAGGACGCGGATCTAGAGATATGCGATGCATTCCTGGATGAACAAATTTTAGTTGCCTCGGCAACCATGGACGCGCATGCCTCGTCAACCCTCGACGCCTCAGAAACCATGGATGCACACACCTCGACAACTCTCGACGCTGCAGCAGCCTTTAACGCGCATGCCTCGGCAATTCTGGGAGCAGTCGCCACTGCAGCACATGCCTCGGCAATACCCTGGTACGCAGATTTAGTTAATTTCCTTGTTTGTGGTATTTTACCTTATGGCATTACCCACCAAGGGAAGAAGCGGTTCCACCATGATGCTAAGCATTACTTTTGGGACGAGCCTCTTTTGTTTAAACAATGTGCAGATCAAGTTATACGCCGATGTGTCCCTGAAGAAGAGCAACAGAATGTACTCCGACAATGCCATTCTTCACCCTATGGAGTACATTTTGGAGGAACTCGTACCGCGGCCAAGGTTTTGCAATCCGGTTTGTATTGGCCAACATTGTACAAAGATGCCCAAGACTTTTACAAGCAATGTGATCGTTGCCAGAGGACGGGCAATATCTCTAGACGACATGAGATGCCGCTCCAGAACATCATCGAGGTGGAATTGTTCGATGTATGGGGGATTGATTTTATGGGACCTTTCCCATCTTCATTCGACAACCTCTACATTCTACTTGTCGTCGACTACGTGTCTAAATGGGTTGAGGCAGCTACAGTTCCCAACAACGATTCCAAGACCGTGCAACGATTCTTGTAGAAAAACATATTTACACAGTTTGGGATGCCGAGAGCAATTATCAGTGACGAAGGCAAGCATTTTGACAACAGACTAATTGCCAAGATGTTGCAATGCTTCGGCATATCACACAAGATCGCCACGGCATATCACCCACAAACCAACAGGCAAGCAGAAATTTCCAACCGGGAGTTGAAGGGTATACTCGAGAAAGTTGTAAATCCCTTTAGGAAGGATTGGTCATTAAGACTAGATGACGCACTTTGGGCATATCGCACTGCATTCAAAACACCCTTAGGTATGTCCCCCTTCCGACTTGTCTATGGCAAAACATGCCATCTACCGGTGGAAATCGAACACAAGGCATACTGGGCAATCAAGACCGTGAATATGGATTAGGAAAATGCTGGACAAAAGCACTTGTTGGACCTCAACGAGATAGAAGAATTCAGTGCACTCGCCTATAATAATGCACGAATCTACAAGGAGAAAACAAAGCGATGGCATGACAAAAAACTATTGCCGCGGTAATTCACGCTAGGGCAACTAGTTCTCCTATTCAATTCTCGACTAAAACTTTTCCCGGGAAAGCTGAAATCAAGATGGTCGGGACCATTCGAAGTCGTCAAACCATTCTCCCATGGTGCTGTGATAATCAAGTCCATCTCTGACAACCATGAATTCAAAGTTAATGGACAAAGATTGAAGCACTATAATGGGCTGAATCTTTATTTCGAATTTTTATTTATTTTTATTTTATTTATTTTTTATTTTTTTTACTATTTCTGATTATTATATATATTTTTTTTAGGATAGATTTTTTTTAGAATCCCTTTATACATCTTTATTTATTTTCTTTTATTAATTTAATTTTAATCCTTATTTGATTTGTCTTTGAATTGTAGGAAAAAAAGTTCAAGATAAAGAGGAATTCTAATCCAAGTAGGAAAACACCTTCAACAAGGAAACTAATGGCTGAATCTAAGGCTTATATAAAGCCTCCAATTCACCCTAATCACAACCCCTTGTCGTCAACTTCTCCCTCACCCTATGAATACAGTGCGATATGCCCAAAGTGCGTCATCTAGTCTTAATGACCAATCCTTCCTAGAGGGATTTACAACTTTCTCGAGTATTCCCTTCAACTCTCGGTTGGAAATTTCTACTTGCCCGTTGGTCTGTGGGTGATATGCCGTGGCGATCTTGTGTGATATGCCGAAGCGTTGCAACATCTTGGCAATTAGTTTGTTGCCAAAATGCTTGCCTTCGTCGCTGATAATTGCTCTCGGCATCCCAAACCGTGAAAATATATTTTTCTGTAAGAATCTTTGTACGGTTTTGGAATCGTTGTTGGGAACTGCAACTGCCTCAACCCATTTAGACACGTAGTCGACGGCAAGTAGAATGTAGAGGTTGCCAAATGAAGATGGGAAAGGTCCCATAAAATCGATCCCCCATACATCGAACAATTCCACCTCGATGATGTTCTGGAGTGGCATCTCATGTCGTCTAGAGATATTGCCCGTCCTCTGGCAACGATCACATTGCTTGTAAAAGTCTTGGGCATCTTTGTACAATGTTGGCCAATACAAACCGGATTGCAAGACTTTGGCCGCGGTACGAGTTCCTCCAAAATGTCCTCCATAGGGTGAAGAATGGCATTGCCGAAGTAGATTCTGTTGCTCTTCTTCAGGGACACATCAGGGTATAACCTGATCTGCACATTGTTTAAACAAAAGAGGCTCGTCCCAAAAGTAATGCTTAGCATCATGGCGGAACCGCTTCTTCCCTTGGTGAGTAATGCCATAAGGAAAAATACCACAAACAAGGAAGTTAACTATATCCGCGTACCAGGGTATTGCCGAGGCATGTGTTGTCGTGGCGACTGCTCCCAAAATTGCCGAGGCGTGCGCGTCAAAGACTGCTGCGGCATCGACAGTTGCCGAAGCGTGTGCACCCATGGTTGCTGAGGTGTCGTGGGTTGCCGAGGCGTCAAGGGTTACCGAGGCAACTAAAATTTGTTCATCCGGGAATGCATCGCATATCTCTAGATCCGCGTCCTCCTTCCTATTGTGTTCCAAACGTGATAAGTGATCGGCCACTTGATTTTTTGTTCCTTTCCTGTCCTTAATCTCAATATCAAATTCTTGTAAAAGTAATATCCAACGAATCAAACGAGGTCTAGCATCCTTTTTAGCAAATAAGTATTTGATTGCCAAATGGTCTGTATGAACAATTACCTTTGTACCAATTAAATAGGATCGAAATTTGTCAAATGCGAAAACTACAGCTAGTAACTCTTTCTCCGTTGTTGTGTAATTCACTTGAGCACCATTAAGAGTTTTACTAGCGTAGTATATCACATGGAAAGTCTTACCTGTGCGTTGGCCTAGGACTACTCCTACCGCGAAATCACTTGCATCACACATGAGCTCAAAAGGTAGCGTCCAATCTGGTGGAACGATAATGGGTGCCGAGGCAAGCTTTTTCTTTAGGGTTTTGAATGCTTGGGTTCAAGAATCATCAAAATCGAAGACTTTATCCTGTTCAAGCAGATTACACAAGGGTTTAGTGATTTTAGAAAAATTATGAATGAACCTCCTGTAAAAACCTGCATGTCCGAGAAAACTTCGAATTCCTTTAACCGAACTTGGTGGGGGTAATCTCTCAATCACGTCCACCTTGGCTTTGTCTACTTCAATTCCCTTGGATGAAATCTTGTGGCTGAGCACTATTCCTTCATCTACCATAAAATGGCATTTCTCCCAATTGAGGACTAAATTCGTTTCTTCGCATCTTGCTAACACCCTCTCTAAATTGCCGAGACAACCGTCGAAGTCATTACCAAAAACCAAAAAATCATCCACGAAGATCTCAAGGAAGTCTTCGACCATGTCTGAAAAAAGTACCATCATGCATCTTTGGAAGGTTGCCGGGGCGTTACACAATCCGAACGGCATCCTTCGGAAGGCATAAGTACCGTATGGGCATGTGAAGGTTGTCTTTTCTTGATCTTCTGGTGCTATTGCAATCTGATTGTAACCTGAATAACCATCAAGAAAACAATAAAAGGGTTTACCTGCAAGACGGTCAAGCATTTGATCAATAAAGGGTAATGGGAAGTGATCTTTCCTAGTGGCTTTGTTCAGCTTTCGATAGTCCATACAAACCCTCCAACCGGTCACAGTCCTGGTTGGGATAAGTTCATTATTTTCATTGCTTACCACTATTATACCTCCCTTTTTTGGTACACATTGTACTGGACTTACCCACGTACTATTAGAGATAGGGTATATAATGCCGGCGTCAAGCCACTTGATGATTTCTTTCATTACAACCCCTTTCATGGCATGATTCAGTCTCCTCTGGGACTCAATTGAATGTTTGTGATCATCTTCCAACAAGATCTTGTGCATGCACACCGCCGGGCTAATTCCCTTCAAGTCGGCAATTGTCCACCCTATTGCCTTTTTGTGTAGCTTCAACATCTTGATCAGCTTCTTTTCCTGCTCAGACTGTAACTTAGAAGAAATAATTACAGGCAATGTATTATCGGTCCCTAAGTATACATATTTTAGTTGCTCTGGCAATTGTTTCAACTCAAGAATTGGTGGTTGTTCAATAGAGGGTTTTTCGAGCTTACCTTCCTTACCTGAGTAATCCAGTGGTTCAAAGTATGTACCTGGTCGATTTACTAGCCAATTTGCCTCTTCTGGTTGTTCCTCATCGACCGGTTCTTCATACTCCTCAGGTTCCTCTTGGTCGGCAATGTAGTTGCCGAGGCAACTAAATTCCTCATCGAAGTTAAACTCTGTCGTGGCATGAAGTAGTTGGCATTCTTCTGGATCATCGGCATGCCTTAGTGTTTGGAACACATTTAGTTTGACATGTTGGTCATTCACCCTCATTGTGAGTTCTCCCTTTTCAACATCGATCAAGGTTCTCCCTGTTGCTAGGAATGGTCTCCCGAGAATGATAGGTGCATGCTCATCTGCTTCACAATCCAAAAGAATAAAGTTAGCGGGAAAAATAAATTTATCAACTTTTACCAGTATGTCCTCGATTTTTCCCTCTGGATGCACATAGGATCTGTCGGCTAGCTGCAGCATGACTGTTGTAGGTCTTGCCTTCCCTATTCCTAGTTTCTGGAAAACCGATTTAGGCATCAAGTTTATGCTAGCCCCAAGGTCGCATAATGCTTTCCCGACATAGTGATTTCCAATGGAATAGGGTATTGTGAAACTTCCGGGATCCTTCAACTTGGGTGGCATACGATTGTGCAACATTGCCATGCATCCCTCTGTCACGACAACTGTTTTGAATTCTCCTAGCCTTGTTCTCTTGGACACAATGTCTTTAAGAAACTTGGCATAGTTTGGCATTTGTTCAATTGCTTCCACCAATGGCAAGTTGATGTGGACTTGCTTTAGGATATCAAGAAATTTCTTGAATTGGTATTCTTGCTTTTGTCGCTTCAACCTTTATGTGAATGGTGGTGGAAGTCGGATATCTTTGATCCTTTCATTGGTTTTAAACCTGATTGACAGCATTGCCGGGACATCTAGAATTGCCGAGGCATTATCAACTGGGGTTGCCGAAGTATGCTTATCGCAAGTTGCTGAGGCGTCGTCGGTTGCCGAGGCATGCTTATTGCTGGTTGCCACGGCAATTCCTGGTTCAGCATCTGAGGCTTTGCCGCTAGGTTCGTCTTGATCCTTTTGTGGAGTTTTGTTTGATGAGCGGGTTTGAGCCTCTCTAAGTTGTTGGCCACTTCTAGTGGTGATCGCCTTACATTGCTCATGGCCAGTTCCTCTTGCGACTTCAGTATCTCTAGGTAAACCTCCTTGTGGTCTAGTATTCAGATTTTGAGCAAACTGTCCGACTTGATTTTCCAATGATTTGATTGCCGCCTCTTGGTTTTGCAATCTCATCTCGGTCCTGTTAATAAAAGCATCAGTTCTTTTTATGAAATTACTATTCTCAGCCATATAAGATTCAGTTTTCATCATAAAAGCATTTAGAGAATTTTCCAAAGAACTAGATGTTGTCGGTTGTTGTTGTTGCGGCATCATTGCCGTGGCATATTCTTTGGAACCCGATGCTTGTGCATTCTGATTGTTCTGGTTTAGAGCATTGGTGGGATTACTCCATGAAAAATTTGGGCGCTTCTTCCAAGCTGGATTGTATGTATTGGACATCACGTTATTGCTCCGATTGTAATTCCCCACATAGAAGCTGGATTCCGAATTCTGCATACATTCAGAAGAATTATGGTTATCACCACATAACTCACAAAAAGAATCCATTACCTTGACTTCATGTGTGTTGTTTGGTTTTTGCATGTTCTGAACCATCTTGGTTAAAGCGGCCAATTGTGCGAAATTGAATCGATGATCCTAGTTCATGTATTGTGGCTTGGCGTCTAACTCCTCCTCTTCTAGTAGATGGGAATTGATAATCATTCTTGGCCAGCCTGTTTAAAATTTGCATCGCTTCCTCCGGCGACTTATCTAGGAGTATGCCATTTGCCGAGGCATCTAGCATCATCCTTGTTGGTGTATTCACAGCGTTGTAAAACATTGTTACTTGAGTCCACACCGGGAATCCGTGTAAAGGGCATTTGTGTAGAAGTTCTCTATATCGCTCCCAAGCCTCGTACATGGATTCATCATCCACTGCCGAAAAGAAGTAATATCGTTCGAAGCTTATCAGTCAAATTTGTAGGATTAAATCTAGCAAGGAAATCACGACAAAGATCAGTCCAAGATGCTATGGATCCGGCAGAATGCTATTCAACCATGCTTTCGCCCTATCCTCGGTGAATAGGGAATAATCTTAATCGTAGGACATCGGGGTGACTCCGTGTATCTTGAACGAGTTGCAAATCTCGAGGAAAGATTTCAGATGTTGTCGTGCATCTTGATTCTTTGAGCCGCCAAATTGACCAATTGTGTTGATCATATTAAACATTACCGGTTTCAACTCAAAGTGGTCGGCTTCAATTTCAGGTGCGACAATTCCTGGGTTAAGTCCATTAAGATCTTCTTCAAGATAGTCTCGAATAGTTCTGTTTCGTGCAAGAATCACTCCTCCTCCTGCTCGAACATCTTGATTCATATTGCCGTCTTGATTTGCCATTGCTTCTCTTATCCTTCATCTAAGTCTTTGTAAGGTTCGTTCGATTTCTGGATCAAAGGGATATTCTGGTGAAGTTGGTCTCGCCCTGGTCATATACCAATGCAAAACCAAAGTTTGTTAGCCCTTTGAATTTTAAACAAGAAAAGTAAAAAGAAAGTGCAAGAAAGTAAAAACAAAGTCGCTATTGCCAATCCCCGGCAACGGCGCCAAAAACTTGTTGCGTGTGATAAGTGCTATGCAATTGTGCAAGTATACACGTCGCAAGTAATAAAGTGATACGAGTATCGAGTATCGTCTCCACAGGGATTGGTGCCACTTCAAGAATCTAGTCTCTTGCACTGTAAAAAGTAAAAACACAAGTAAAGGATTATATAAGTTTTAAATGAAAAGATGAATTCAAATGAGAGAGAGATAGGCCAGGTTATCGTGAGTTGAGGTGTGATAGCCGATTGGATTGTCTTGGTAAAAGAGTGCATGGGCAACTCAGTTGCCGTGGCAACTTGCACAACAGGGTTGCCTTGGCAACTAATCGATGGTTGCCTGGGCAACTAGTTGGGCAACTACTTGGGCGTCTGGGCAGCAACCTTCAAGGTTCGGCAGAGCGTTCTTCAATGGTTTCTTCTTATCCCTAAGTCGAAACTCTAGCTACTTGTGCATGCCTTGATAATACATCCCTGCGTGAATCAAGGGTGAACAACAACCAATCTTGCGCTCCTCTTAGCCGTTGAAATCCTTAACTTATTCCTAAGCCGGATTAATCTTCACCATCAATAGATTGAATAAAGATCATATTCATTCGTTTCTTGAATCTAACTCTCCCGATATTAGATAAATAGATGAAATCACGAGATCCTCTCCCAATTCACTCGCAAACAAGAATAAGAACCAAGAATGAACAAACCTTGAAATAAAAAAGTGCAAACTCTTATTACCTAAACAAAAACCAATAGTTTCTCACAACCAAAAAACACAATAACCATAGCCAAGTAGATTTAGTTCATGGCTAGGTTCCAAAGAAACACAAGATAAACAATCCCTAGCATGAACCCAATCGAACAAGGAAGAAAAGATGAAGCTTGTCGAAAATCCCTTGCCCTAGATGCTTGTCGAAATTTCCCTTGCTTTCTCCCTTGGACTTGTCAAAATTTCCCCTAATGCTCTCTCTTTTGATTGTCGAAATCTCCTTGCTATTTATAGGGCTAGGCCAAAGTCCTTCTTTGAGGAGGAGTTTGAGTTGGAATTAAATTATCTTTAAAGAATATAATTCTTTATTATAATTGTATTCCTACTAGAACTTCTCCTATCTTCTTGGAATTTAATTCTTCTTTAATCTCTGCATGGCAATCAATTTCCTTTGGGCTTGGGCCTTGCTCCATGTTATCTTGGGCTTGTATAGTCATTAATTTCGACATCTCTATTGCATTTTCTCTTTGTCGACAATTGCCATGGCAACTGGCTCGGCGTCTCCTTCATGCATTGCCCTGGCAACTAGCTCGGCATATCCTTCATGCATTGCCCTATCAACTAGCTCAGCATTGCTTTGGCAAGTGATCCTGCACATACATGCACAAAGCACACCAAAGCAGCATCTTTTCCACAAAAACTACCAAGTTATGTAATCAAGCTCAACGATGGAAGGAAACATGGATTAATGCATGAATGGCTAACTATGCAACTAATATGAGCCTAAGTCTAACAATAATATGAGTAAAAAGGGTAAGAAAAATAGTACTTTTGAACACTTATCAACAGTCGTGGACATTTCCAGCGTAAGGAAGATGGTTAGCGAGTGGTGGCTCATACTGTAGCGGTTCAGTCTAAGGGTGGTGAACCGACAAGGGTTTTTGCGCACCATGTAGGAAGGAATAACACCGATGTGATTTTAGGTACATTTACTTTGTAGTCTACACCCGTGTTTTCTTTGATTGTTCTGGTTTTACACATTTATACATCCTGCACTAACATGCTCTTCATATACCTGTAGAGGTGTTAGATCTTGGTATGCGGGTAACTAGTTCCTTTGGTGAGACAGTAGTTTCTAGGAGGTTGTATAAAAGATGTCTTTTGATGGTGCAAGGGCATGTTTTTGTGGCTGATCTGATAGAGTTGTTGTTTCACTGTTTTGAAGTGATTTTGGGGATGGATTGGTTGTCTGAACATAGGGTTGTAGTTGATTTTGAGACCAAACGAGTTATGCTAAAACTTGCAGAGGATTATGAAGCACTGGTTGTGGTCGAGAATGCCAAATTCTTGTCTAATGTTGTTTCAGCTTTGGAAGCACAGAAGATGTTGGAATCTGAGGGTCAAGCATACCTAGCTTATGTTATGAATCCTAATATGAAGGAAGTGCGTGCCCATGATATTCGCACAATTTGCAATTTTCCTAGAGTTTTTTTTGGAAGAGTTGCCTGGTTTGTCGCTGGATAAGGAGGTGCATGAAAGTGCACTAATCCTCTTTTTTTGATTGGGTAAAGCAAGGGAGTTGAATTCTATAGCTTTTGGAGTTGTTGCGGAAGCTTTAGAAGCTTGATTCACGCAACGGAAAGATAGCTTTGGAGTGTTGGTGAGTGGAAACACGTTTTACTACTTTTAAAAGGTTTGAAGACGGTTGTTGGGAGTTTAGATAAAGTTTGAAACACTTATCTAAGCTCAGAAGTAAGTATTGGTTGAGCTCTCTCTCGATTTTGATTTTGCAAAATAAAATATCATGAACATGTTTATGGTTTTTATTACTCACTGTATTATGCATGTTTTAGAAATGAAAGATGTTGCAAATGATCATATATGATGATTATTGAGAATGGAATATGGGTTATGAAAGTATTTTATGATTACTAAAATACATGGTTTAATGTATTTGAGATTGGATTGGTTTGATGCATATGCAAAATAGTGAAGTAATGTTGTTTATTGAATATATTCGCAAGTGGCTGAGGTTAAAATGGTATAGGATATAGTTGGATAGCCATAGGGTTTAAAGTGCACTATAATAAGCCGCCTCATGTGTGTCGAGGGGTTAATTGTGCCATTTTCTCCACCATGAGAACCGCAGCAGTCGATGGGTTAATTGTGTTGTATTCTCCCGCTGGTAGATTTATACATCATAACCGTTAAGGTGGATAATTGTTTCGTAGCTCTGGTTTGAGGATGTATGTGAAGTGGTCATAGGAACCACTTGGGAAATCTGTGTATCCGATGTATTTTTATAAATGGAATGTTATGGTTTTGAGTCACTTGAAAGCCAATATATGAGATAATGTATCATGAGAAATGGATTATTTTGTATAATGTGATTTATACATGAGATGCTCTTTAAGCTTGTTATAGAGATTTTGGCATATGAAGCTTACATTGTGGTTTGAGGTAGAATCCATGATACATGTGTTGCAAATGATTTAAATATGCATACTTGAAGAGATTATTGAGGTAGGGGATGATTTTGCCATGAAATTTATATTTTGGTTTGAATTAATATGATTTTAGATGCATTGATGAGTGTTTTTGAGATTTCCTCACTAATCTAATAGCTTACGCTCTCCTTTCTCATCAATGCAGAGAAATAGGTCTTTCCGGATAGCAAGTAGGCAAGAGGAGATCCAAGGCTTGATTCATTTACAAAGTGTGGTTTTATGATTGCTAAGTAGTCATAAGAGACAATGTGACCAAGTTGTATTTGGGAAGTTTATTTTGGACACTCCCTGTTTGTATAAGTTTGGTTTGATATTTTGGATTTTTATAATACTTAATGTTTGGTTTTAAGGGGTTGGGAAACATTATGCATGCTTGGGTAGAAACCATAATTATAAGACTTATGTTTGGATTTGATATGTTGTGTATGATCCTCTACCATGCTGCTATATTTGAGAAATTTATGTTTGTGATGTTACATGATGATTACTCATAAAATTTGATTTAACCTTATTTTTTGGCCATTTTGTTGGGTTTAAGTCGTGCATGTCTAAATTGGTATTATAGTGAACTCGTTGGAATTTTAATCTAGTAAAAGGTTCTAAATTTGAGTTGAAGCTGTATAATCATGTACAAAAGTCCATAACTAAATATTTTAATTCATAAAATATGAGTTAATCTTATTTTGCGGTTATTTTGTTGGGGTTTAAGGCGTGCATATCTAAATGTGCTTTATAGTGGACCTGTTGGAATTTTAACTGAGTATAAAGTCTTGCAATTGAGGTTAAGCTTTATAATCATATTCAAAAGCCCATAATCAAATATTTGAACTCATAAAATTTGATTAAGCCTTATTTTGTGGTCGTTTTGCTGGGTTTAAGGTGTGCATGTCTAAATGGGCTCTAAAGTGTACCCATTGGAATTTAACCGAATAAAAATTTCTAAAAATGAGGTTAAGCTATATAATCATGTTCAAATGATCATAGCTAAATATTTTAAGTCATAAAATGTGATTTAATCTTATTTTTTGGCTGTTTTGTTGGCTTTTAAGGCGTGCATGTCTAAATGGGCTTTACAGTGGACCCGTTGGAATTTTAACCGAGTAAAAAGTTCTAAAATTGAGGTTAAGAAGTATAATCTTGCTCAAAATCCCATAAATAAAAAGTTTAAGCCATAAAATGCGATTTAATCTTATTTTTCGGCTATTTTGTTAGGTTTGAAGGCGTGCACGTCAAAATGGGCTTTATAGTAAAAAGTTCTGAAAATGAGGTTAAGCTATATAATCATGTTCAAAAACCCATAACTAAATATTTTAAGTCGTAAAAAGTGATTTAATCTTATTTTTCGGCTTTTTTGTTGGGGTTTAAGGCGTGCATGTCTAAGTGGGCTTTATAGTGGACCTGTTGGAATTTTAACAGAGTAAAAGGTTCTAAAATTGAGGTTAAGCCGTATAATCATGTTCAAAAGCCCATTTTGTAATTTATAAATAGTGGATAGTTGGAATTTTAAACGAGTAAAAAAGTCTTGAAATATAGGCTAAGCTATATAATCATATTCAAAAGCTCATAATCAAATATTTTAACTCATAAAATTTGATTTAACCTTAGTTTTTGGTCGTTTTGTTGGGTTTAAGTCGTGCATGTCTAAATTGGCATTATAGTGGACTCGTTGGAATTTTAATCGAGTAAAAGGTTCTAAATTTGAGTTAAAGCTATATAATCATGTACAGAAGTCCATAACTAAATATTTTAATTCATAAAATTTGATTTAATCTTATTTTGCAGTTATTTTATTGGGGTTTAAGGCGTGCATATCTAAATGTGCTTTATAGTGGACCTGTTGCAATTCTAACTGAGTAAAAAGTCTTGCAATTGAGGTTAAGCTTTATAATCATATTCAAAAGCCCATAATCAAATATTTTAACTCATAAAATTTGATTTAACCTTATTTTGTGGTCGTTTTGTTGGGTTTAAGGTGTGCATGTCTAAATGGGCTCTAAAGTTGACCCATTGGAATTTAACCGAATAAAAATTTCTAAAAATGATGTTAAGCTATATAACCATGTTCAAATGATCATAAATAAATATTTTAAGTCATAAAATGTGATTTAATCTTATTTTTTGGCTGTTTTGTTGGCTTTTAAGGCGTGCATGTCTAAATGGGCTTTACAGTGACCCGTTGGAATTTTAACCGAGTAAAAAGTTCTAAAATTGAGGTTAAGAAGTATAATCTTGTTCAAAAGCACATAAATAAAAATTTTAAGTCATAAAATGCGATATAATCTTATTTTTTGGCTATTTTGTTAGGGTTGAAGGCGTGCACGTCAAAATGGGCTTTTATAGTAAAAAGTTCTGAAAATGAGGTTAAGCTATATAATCATGTTCAAAACCCATAACTAAATATTTTAAGTCGTAAAAAGTGATTTAATCTTATTTTTAGGCTTTTTTGTTGGGGTTTAAGGCGTGCATGTCTAACTGGGCTTTATAGTGGACCCGTTGGAATTTTAACATACTAAAAGGTTCTAAAATTGAGGTTAAGTCGTATAATCATGTTCTAAATCCCATAACTAAATATTTGTAATTTATAAAATTTTATTTAATCTTATTTTTGCGACCATTTTGTTGGGGTTTAAGGCGTGTATGTCTAAATAGGCTTTTACAGTGGACCCGTTGGAATTTTAAATGAGTAAAAAAGTCTTGAAATATACGCTAAGCTATATAATCATATTCAAAAGCCCATAATCAAATATTTTAACTCATAAAATTTGATTTAACCTTATTTTTTGGCCATTTTGTTGGGTTTAAGGCGTGCATGTCTAAATTGGCATTACGGTAGACTCTGTTGCGCGTAATAAATGCTATGCAATTGTGCAAGTATACATGTCACAAGTAATAAAGCGATATGAGTATCGAGTATCGTCTCCACAGGGATTGGTTTGGGCCACTTTGCTTAAGGTACTACGTTGGAAAAGAAAAACACAAGTAGGTGATTGTAGGAATTATAACTAATGAGTAAACTAAGAGCAATAAACTAAAAGAATAGATGAAATCAAAATAGAGGAAATAGGCCAGGTTATCGTGAGTTGTGGAGTGATAATCGAATGGTTCATCGTGGTGATTGAGTAGCAGTCGGATTGCCAGGGCAATTCTGTTACGATTGCCTAGTCGATTGCTAGGGCAATTTGGTTGCAATTGCATGGTTGATTGCCAGGGCAATTCTGCCGTGTTGCCTGGTCGGTTGCTAGGGAAATTCCCCCTCGTTGTCTGATCAGATTACCTGCGCAATGCTCCCGCGATTGCCTGGGCAATTAAGAATGGGTAGATTGCTGGGGCAATTGAGCATTCACTTCCAAAGTTTGGCGAAGCGTTCTTCAATGATTCCTCGTTATCTCTAACGCGAAATATTGTTAATTGCACAATTCTTGATAATACATCCCTGCGTGAATCAAGGGTGAACAACAACCAAACTTGCGCTCCTTTTAGCTGTTGAAATTCGTAACTTATCCCTAAGTCGAATTAGTCTTCACCAACTTCCGTTTGTATAAAGACCATGCTCATTCGTTTCTTGAATCTAACTCTCCCGATATTAGATAAATAGATGATTGAATTCCGAGATCCTCTCCCAATTCACTCACAAACAAGATTTAGAACCAAGAATGAACATACTTTGAAAATTGAATTGCAACTCAAAAACTTAAACAAAATCCAAAAGATTTCACAACCACAAAACACAATAACCCTAACCAATCAAGTTAGTTCATGGTTGGGTTCAAAAGATATACAAAGAATAATCCCCAAACCATGAATCTAATGGAAGCAAAGAAGAAGAAGAAATCGATCATCCCCTTGCTCTCTCCCAATCGAACTCTCCCCTCTTGAACTCTCTTGTCAAAATCTCTTCCTTCTTGCCCTCCTCTCTTTGACGGCTTGGTCCTTTAAATAGTAGATGGCTAGGTCAAAATCCTTCTTGAGGAGGAAGTTAAGTTGGAATTAAATACTTTAAAAGAATATAATTCTTTATTATATTTAAATTCCTTCTAGAACTTCTCCTATCTTCTTGGGATTTAATTTCTCTTTAACCTCTTCACGAAAATCAAACTCCTTTGGGATTTAACTTTGCTCCACGTCATCTTGGGCTTATCTAGTCATCAATTTCGACTACCATATCATCTTATCCCTTATCAAAAATTGCACTCGCAACTAGCTCGGCATCTCCTTCATGCATTGCCTTGGCAACTAGCTCGGCGTCTCCTTCATGCATTGCCCTGGCAATTGGTTCCAGCCTTGTTTAGGCAAGTGATTCTACACACAAACAAAAACACACCAAACCATAACTGAATATTTTAAGTCATATTAAAGTAATTTAATCTTATTTTCGACTTTTTGTTGGGGTTTAAGGGGTACATGTCTAAGTGGGCTTTAAAGTGGACCCGTTGGAAATTTAACAGAGTAAAAAGTTCTAAAATTGAGGTTAAGTCGTATAATCATGTTCAAAATCCCATAACTAAATATTTGAATTTATAAAATTTTATTTAATCTTATTTTTGCGACCATTTTGTTGGGGTTTAAGGCATACATGTCTAAATAGGCTTTTATAGTGGACCCGTTGGAATTTTAAACGAGTAAAAAAGTCTTGAAATACAGGCTAAGCAATTCAATCATATTCAAAATCCCATAATCAAATATTTTAACTCCTAAAATTTGATTTAACCATATTTTTTGGCCGTTTTGTTGGGTTTAAGTCGTGCATGTCTAAACTGGCATTATAGTGGACTCGTTGGAATTTTAATCGAGAAAAAGGTTCTAAATTTGAGTTAAAGTTGTATAATCATGTACAAAAGTCCATAACTAAATATTGTAATTCATAAAATTTGATTTAATCATATTTTGAGGTTATTTTGTTTGGGTTTATGGCGTGCATATCTAAATGTGCTTTATAGTGGACCCGTTGGAATTTTAACTGAGTAAAAAGTCTTGCAATTGAGGTTAAGCTTTATAATCATATTCAAAAGCCCATAATAAAATATTTTAACTCATAAAATTTGATTTAACCTTATTTTGTGGTCATTCTGTTGGGTTTAACGTGTGCATGTCTAAATGGGCTCTAAAGTGGACCCATTGGAATTGAACAGAATACAAATTTCTAAAAATGAGGTTAAGCTATATAATCATGTTCGAATGATCATAGCTAAATATTTTAAGTCATAAAATTGAGGTTAAGTAGTATAATCTTGTTCAAAAGCTCGTAAATAAAAATTTTAAGTCATAAAATGCGGTTTAATCTTATTTTTCGGCTATTTTGTTAAGGTTGAAGGCATGCACGTCAAAATGGTCTTTATAGTAAAAAGTTATGAAAATGAGGTTAAGCTATATAATCATGTTCAAAAACCCATAAATAAATATTTTAAATCGTAAAAAGTAATTTAATCTTATTTTTCGGCTTTTTTGTTGGGATTTAAGGCGTGCATGTCTAAGTGGGATTTATAGTGGACCCGTTGGAATTTTAACAGAGTAAAAAGTTCTAAAATTGAGGTTAAGTCGTATAATCATGTTCAAAAGCCCATAACTAAATATTTGAATTTATAAAATTTTATTTAATCTTATTTTTGCGACCATTTTGTTGGGGTTTAAGGCGTGCATGTCTAAATAGGCCTTTACAGTGGACCCGTTGGAATTTTAAACGAGTAAAAAAGTCTTGAAATATAGGCTAAGCTATATAATCATATTCAAAAGCCCATAATCATGTTCAAATGATCATAGCTAAATATTTTAAGTCATAAAATGTGATTTAATCTTATTTTTTGGCTGTTTTGTTAGTTTTTAAGGCGTGCATGTAAATAAAAAATTAAGTCATAAAATGTGATTTAATCTTATTTTTTGGTTGTTTTGTTGGTTTTTAAGGCGTGCATGTCTAAATAGGCTTTACAGTGGACTCGTTGGAATTTTAACCGAGTAAAAAGTTTTAAAATTGAGGTTAAGAAGTATAATATTGTTCAAAAGCCGTAAATAAAAATTTTAAGTCATAAAATACGGTTTAATCTTATTTTTCGGCTATTTTGTTAGGGTTGAAGGCATGCACGTCAAAATGGGCTTTATAGTAAAAAGTTCTGAAAATGAGGTTAAGCTATATAATCATGTTCAAAAACCCATAAATAAATATTTTAAGTCGTAAAAAGTAATTTAATCTTATTTTTTTGGCTTTTTTGTTGGGATTTAAGGCGTGCATGTCTAAGTGGACTTTATAGTGGACCTGTTGGAATTAACCGAGTAAAAAGTTCTAAAATTGAGGTTAAGTCGTATAATCATGTTCAGAATCCCATAACTAAATATTTGAATTTATAAAATTTTATTTAATCTTATTTTTGCGACCATTTTGTTGGGGTTAAAGGCATACATGTCTAAATAGGCTTTTACAGTGGACCCGTTGGAATTTTAAATGAGTAAAAAAGTCTTGAAATACAGGCTAAGCAATTCAATCAAATTCAAAAGCCCATAATCAAATATTTTAACTCCTAAAATTTGATTTAACAATATTTTTTGGCCGTTTTGTTGGGTTTAAGTCGTGCATGTCTAAACTGGCATTATAGTGGACTCGTTGGAATTTTAATCGAGTAAAAGGTTCTAAATTTGAGTTAATGCTGTATAATCATGTACAAAATTCCATAACTAAATATTGTAATTCATAAGATTTGATTTAATCATATTTTGAGGTTATTTTGTTGGGGTTTAAGGCGTGAATATCTAAATGTGCTTTATAGTGGACCCGTTGGAATTTTAACTGAGTAAAAAGTCTTGCAATTGAGGTTAAGCTTTATAATCATATTCAAAAGCCCATAATAAAATATTTTAACTCATAAAATTTGATTTAACCTTATTTTGTGGTCGTTTTGGTGGGTTTGACGTGTGCATGTCTAAATGGGCTCTAAAGTGGACCCATTGGAATTTAACCGAATAAAAATTTCTAAAAATGAGGTTAAGCTATATAATCATGTTCAAATGATCATAGCTAAATATTTTAAGTCATAAAATGTGATTTCATCTTATTTTTTGGTTGTTTTGTTGGCTTTTAAGGCGTGCATGTCTAAATGGGCTTTACAGTGGACCCGTTGGAATTTTAACCTAGTAAAAAGTTCTAAAATTGAGGTTAAGAAGTATAATCTTGTTCAAAAGCCCGTAAATAAAAATTTTAAGTCATAAAATGCGGTTTAATCTTATTTTTTGGCTATTTTGTTAGGGTTGAAGGCATGCACGTCAAAATGGGCTTTATAGTAAAAAGTTCTGAAAGTGAGGTTAAGCTATATAATCATGTTCAAAAACCCATAACTGAATATTTTAAGTCATAAAAAAGTAATTTAATCTTATTTTTGGCTTTTTGTTGGGGTTTAAGAGTACATGTCTAAGTGGGCTTTATAGTGGACCCGTTGGAATTTTAACAGAGTAAAAAGTTCTAAAATTGAGGTTAAGTCGTATAATCATGTTCAAAAGCCCATAACTAAATATTTGAATTTATAAAATTTTATTTAATCTTATTTTTGCGACCATTTTGTTGGGGTTTAAGGCGTGCATGTCTAAATAGGCCTTTATAGTGGACCCGTTGGAATTTTAAACGAGTAAAAAAGTCTTGAAATATAGGCTAAGCTATATAATCATATTCAAAAGCCCATAATCATGTTCAAATGATCATAGCTAAATATTTTAAGTCATAAAATGTGATTTAATCTTATTTTTTGGTTGTTTTGTTAGTTTTTAAGGCGTGCATGTCTAAATGGGCTTTACAGTGGACCCGTTGAAATTTTAACCGAGTAAAAAGTTTTAAAATTGAGGTTAAGAAGTATAAGCTTGTTCAAAAGCCCGTAAATAAAAATTTTAAGTCATAAAATACGGTTTAATCTTATTTTTCGGCTATTTTGTTAGGGTTGAAGGCATGCACGTCAAAATGGGCTTTACAGTAAAAAGTTCTGAAAATGAGGTTAAGCTATATAATCATGTTCAAAAACCCATAAATAAATATTTTAAGTCGTATAAAGTAATTCAATCTTATTTTTCATCTTTTTTGTTGGGATTTAAGGCCTGCATGTCTAAGTGGTCTTTATAGTGGACCCGTTGGAATTTTAACCGAGTAAAGAGTTCTAAAATTGAGGTTAAGTCGTATGATCATGTTCAAAAGCCCATAACTAAATATTTGTAATTTATAAAATTTTATTTAATCTTATTTTTGCGACCATTTTGTTGGGGTTTAAGGCGTACATTTCTAAATAGGCTTTTACAGTGGACCCGTTGGAATTTTAAACGAGTAAAAAAGTCTTGAAATACAGGCTAAGCAATTCAATCATATTCAAAAGCCCATAATCAAATATTTTAACTCCTAAAATTTGATTTAACAATATTTTTTGCCGTTTTGTTGGGTTTAAGTCGTGCATGTCTAAACTGGCATTATAGTGGACTCGTTGGAATTTTAATCGAGTAAAAGGTTCTAAATTTGAGTTAAAGCTGTATAATCATGTACAAAAGTCCATAACTAAATATTTTAATTCATAAGATTTGATTTAATCATATTCTGAGGTTATTTTGTTGGGGTTTAAGGCGTGCATATCTAAATGTGCTTTCTAGTGGACCTGTTGGAATTTTAACTGAGTAAAAAGTCTTGCAATTGAGGTTAAGCTTTATAATCATATTCAAAAGCCCATAATCAAATATTTTAACTCATAAAATTTGATTTAACCTTATTGTATCGTAGTTTTGTTGGGTTTAAGGTGTGCATGTCTAAATGGGCTCTAAAGTGGACCCATTGGAATTTCACCGAATACAAATTTCTAAAAATGAGGTTAAGCTATATAATCATGTTCGAATGATCATAGCTAAATATTTTAAGTCATAAAATGTGATTTAATCTTATTTTGGCTGTTTTGTTGGCTTATAAGGCATGCATGTCTACATGGGCTTTACAGTGGACCCGTTGGAATTTATCCGTGCAAAAAGTTCTAAATTTGAGGTTTAGAAGTATAATCTTGTTCAAAAGCCCGTGAATAAAAATTTTAAGTCATAAAATGCGGTTTAATCTTATTTTTCGGCTATTTTGTTAAGGTTGAAGGCATGCACGTCAAAATGGGCTTTATAGTAAAAAGTTCTGAAAATGAGGTTAAGCTATATAATCATGTTTAAAAACCCATAACTGAATATTTTAAGTCATAAAAACCCATAACTGAATATTTTAAGTCATAAGTGGGCTTTATAGTGGACCCGTTGGAATTTTAACAGAGTAAAAAGTTCTAAAATTGAGGTTAAGTCGTATAATCATGTTCAAAAGCCCAAAACAAAATATTTGAATTTATAAAATTTTATTTCATCTTATTTTTGCGACCATTTTGTTGGGGTTTACGGCGTACATGTCTAAATAGGCTTTTACAGTGGACCCGTTGGAATTTTAAATGAGTAAAAAAGTCTTGAAATACAGGCTAAGCAATTCAATCATATTCAAAAGCCCATAATCAAATATTTTAACTCCTAAAATTTGATTTAACAATATTTTTTGGCCGTTTTGTTGGGTTTAAGTCGTGCATGTCTAAACTGGCATTATAGTGGACTCGTTGGAATTTTAATCGAGTAAAAGGTTCTAAATTTGAGTTAAAGCTGTATAATCATGTACAAAAGTCCATAACTAAATATTGTAATTCATAAGATTTGATTTAATCATATTTTGAGGTTATTTTGTTGGGGTTTAAGGCGTGCATATCTAAATGTGCTTTATAGTGGACCTGTTGGAATTTTAACTGAGTAAAAAGTCTTGCAATTGAGGTTAAGCTTTATAATCATATTCAAAAGCCCATAATCAAATATTTTAACTCATAAAATTTGATTTAACCTTATTGTGTCGTAGTTTTGTTGGGTTTAAGGTGTGCATGTCTAAATGGGCTCTAAAGTGGACCCATTGGAATTTCACCGAATACAAATTTCTAAAAATGAGGTTAAGCTATATAATCATGTTCGAATGATCATAGCTAAATATTTTAAGTCATAAAATGTGATTTAATCTTATTTTGGCTGTTTTGTTGGCTTATAAGGCATGCATGTCTACATGGGCTTTACAGTGAACCCGTTGGAATTTTAACCGTGCAAAAAGTTCTAAATTTGAGGTTTAGAAGTATAATCTTGTTCAAAAGCCCGTGAATAAAAATTTTAAGTCATAAAATGCGGTTTAATCTTATTTTTCGGCTATTTTGTTAAGGTTGAAGGCATGCACGTCAAAATGGGCTTTATAGTAAAAAGTTCTGAAAATGAGGTTAAGCTATATAATCATGTTTAAAAACCCATAACTGAATATTTTAAGTCATAAAAACCCATAACTGAATATTTTAAGTCATAAGTGGGCTTTATAGTGGACCCGTTGGAATTTTAACAGAGTAAAAAGTTCTAAAATTGAGGTTAAGTCGTATAATCATGTTCAAAAGCCCATAACTAAATATTTGAATTTATAAAATTTTATTTCATCTTATTTTTGCGACCATTTTGTTGGGGTTTACGGCGTACATGTCTAAATAGGCTTTTACAGTGGACCCGTTGGAATTTTAAATGAGTAACAAAGTCTTGAAATATAGGCTAAGCTATATAATCATATTCAAAACCCCATTATCAAATATTTTAACTCATAAAATTTGATTTAACCTTATTTTTTTGCCGTTTTGTTGGGTTTAAGTCGTGCATGCCTAAATTGGCATTACAGTGGACTCGTTGGAATTTTAATCGAGTAAAAGGTTCTAAATTTGAGTTAAAGCTTTATAATCATGTACAAAAGTCTATAACTAAATATTTTCATTCATAAAATTTGATTTAATCTTATTTTGCGGTTATTTTGTTGGGGTTTAAGGCGTGCATATCTAAATGTGCTTTATAGTGGACCTGTTGGAATTTTAACTGAGTAAATAGTCTTGCAATTGAGGTTAAGCTTTATAATCATATTCAAAAGCCCATAATTAAATATTTTAACTCATAAAATTTGAATTAACCTTATTTTGTGGTCGTTTTATTGGGTTTAAGGCGTGCATGTCTAAACGGGCTCTAAAGTGGACCCATTGGAATTTAATTGAGTAAAAATTTCTAAAAATGAGGTTAAGCTATATAACCATGTTCAAATGATCATAACTAAATATTTTAAATCATAAAATGCGATTTAATCTTATTTTTTGGCTCTTTTGTTGGCTTTTAAGGTGTGCATGTCTAAATGGGATTTACATTGGACCCGTTGGAATTTTAACCGAGTTTAAAGTTCTAAAATTGAGGTTAAAAATGTATAATCTTGTTCAAAATCCCATAAATAAAAATTTTAAGTCATAAAATGCGATTTAATCTTATTTTTCGGCTATTTTGTTAGCCGTATAATCATGTTCAAAAGTCCATAACTAAATATTTGAATTTATAAAATTTTATTTCATCATATTTTTGCGACCATTTTGTTGGGGTTTAAGGCGTACATGTTTAAATAGGCTTTTACAGTGGACCCGTTGGAATTTTAAACGAGTAAAAAAGTCTTGAAATATAGGCTAAGCTATATAATCATATTCAAAACCCATAATCAAATATTTTAACTCATAAAATTTGATTTAACCTTATTTTTTGGCCGTTTTGTTGGGTTTAAGTCGTGCATGTCTAAATTGGCATTACAGTGGACTCGTTGGAACTTTAATCGAGTAAAAGGTTCTAAATTTGAGTTAAAGCTGTATAATCATGTACAAAAGTCTATAACTAAATATTTTCATTCATAAAATTTGATTTAATCTTATTTTGCGGTTATTTTGTTGGGGTTTAGGGCGTGCATATCTAAATGTGTTTTATAGTGGACATGTTGGAATTTTAACTAAGTAAATAGTCTTGCAATTGAGGTTAAGCTTTATAATCATATTAACCTTATTTTGTGGTCGTTTTATTGGGTTTAAGGCGTGCATGTCTAAATGGGCTCTAAAGTGGACCCATTGGAATTTAACCGAGTAAAAATTTCTAAAAATGAGGTTAAGCTATATAACCATGTTCAAATGATCATAACTAAATATTTTAAATCATAAAATGCGATTTAATCTTATTTTTTGGCTGTTTTGTTGGTTTTAAGGCGTGCATGTCTAAATGGGATTTACAGTGGACCTGTTGGAATTTTCACCGAGTATAAAGTTCTAAAATTGACGTTAAGAAGTATAATCTTGTTCAAAAGCCCATAAATAAAAAATTTAAGTCATAAAATGCGATTTAATCTTATTTTTCGGCTATTTTGTTAGGGTTGAATGCATGCACGTCAAATGGGCTTTATAGTAAAAAGTTCTGAAAATGAGGTTAAGCTACACAATCATGTTCAAAAACCCATAAATAAATATTTTAAGTCGTAAAAAGTAATTTAATCTTATTTTTCGGATTTTTTGTTGGGATTTAAGGCGTGCATGTCTAAGTGGGCTTTATAGTGGACCCGTTGGAATTTTAACAGAGGAAAAAGTTCTAAAATTGAGGTTAAGTCGTATAATCATGTTCAAAAGCCCATAACTAAATATTTGTAATTTATAAAATTTTATTTAATCTTATTTTTGTGACCATTTTGTTGGGGTTTAAGGCGTACATGTCTAAATAGGCTTTTATAGTGGACCCGTTAGAATTTTAAACGAGTAAAAAAGTCTTCAAATATAGGCTATGCTATACAATCATATTCAAAAGCCCATAATCAAATATTTTAACTCATAAAATTTGATTTTACCTTATTTTTTGGCCGTTTTGTTGGGTTTAAGTCGTGCATGTCTAAACTGGCATTACAGTGGACTCGTTGGAATTTTAATCGAGTAAAAGGTTCTAAATTTCAGTTAAAACTGTATAATCATGTACAACAGTGCATAACTAAATATTGTAATTCATAAAATTTGATTTAATCTTATTTTGCGGTTATTTTATTGGGGTTTAAGGCGTGCATATCTAAATGTGCTTTATAGTGGACCTGTTGGAATTTTAACTGAGTAAAAAGTCTTGCAATTGAGGTTAAGCTTTATAATCATATTCAAAAGCCCATAATAAAATATTTTAACTCATAAAATTTGATTTAACCTTATTTTGTGGTCGTTTTGTTGGGTTTAAGGTGTGCATGTCTAAATGGGCTCTAAAGTGGACCCATTGGAATTTAACCGAATAAAATTTTCTAAAAATAAGGTTAAGCTATATAATCATGTTCAAATGATCATAGCTAAATATTTTAAGTCATAAAATGTGATTTAATCTTATTTTTTGGTTGTTTTGTTGGCTTTTAAGGCGTGCATGTCTAAATGGGCTTTACAGTGGACCCGTTGGAATTTTAACCGAGTAAAAAGTTCTAAAATTGAGGTTAAGAAGTATAATCTAGTTCAAAAGCACATAAATAAAAATTTTAAGTCATAAAATGCGGTTTAATCTTATTTTTCGGTTATTTTGTTAGGGTTGAAGGCATGGACGTCAAAATGGGCTTTATAGTAAAAAGTTATGAAAATGAGGTTAAGCTATATAATCATGTTCAAAAACCAATAACTGAATATTAAGTCATAAAAAGTAATTTAATCTTATTTTCGGCTTTTTGTTGGGGTTTAAGGGGTACATGTCTAAGTGGGCTTTATAGTGGACCCGTTGGAATTTTAACAGAGTAAAAAGTTCTAAAATTAATGTTAAGTCGTATAATCATGTTCAAAAGTCCATAACTAAATATTTGAATTTATAAAATTTTATTTCATCATATTTTTGCGACCATTTTGTTGGGGTTTAAGGCGTACATGTTTAAATAGGCTTTTAGAGTGGACCCGTTGGAATTTTAAACGAGTAAAAAAGTCTTGAAAAATAGGCTAAGCTATATAATCATATTCAAAACCCATAATCAAATATTTTAACTCATAAAATTTGATTTAACCTTATTTATCTTATTTTTAGGAATTTTTGTTGGGTTTAAGGCGTGTATGTATAAATGGGCTTTAAAGTGGACCCGTTGGAATTTTAACAGAGTAAAAGGTTCTAAAATTGAGGTTAACCTGTATAATCATGATCAAAAACCCATAACTAAATATTTTTAATTTATAAAATTTTATTTAATCTTAGTTTTGCGACCATTTTGTTAGGGTTTAAGGCGTACATGTCTAAATAGGCTTTTACAATGGGCCCGTTGGAATTTTAAACGAGTAAAAAAGTCTTGAAATATAGGCTAAGCTATATAATCATATTCAAAAGCCCATAATAAAATATTTTAACTCATAAAATTTGATTTAACCTTATTTTAATTCAAAAGCTATATATTTTAACACAAAATGTTAATTAAAGTCAACTTTATTGGGTCAATTCAAAGATTTACAGTCTATGGATGAAAGATGTCTCGAAAAGAGGAGACAAGCTAAAACTGGGGAAACACAAGATTATGAGATCAAGTCTAATGGTTGTCTATATTACCGAGGTAACGTATATGTTCCTAATGATGATAATTTGAAGAAAGAGATATTAACAGAGGTCAATTATAGTTCATTAACTAAGCACCCAAGGAGTAACAAGATGTATCAACATTTAAAGACTCAAAACTGTGTCCAAATACCTATGGATTGCTTCAGTCTATTTCTTTCCCCAGTGAAAGTAGGGACGAGTAATGATGGATTGTATAACGAAATTGCCAGCTACTCCAAGTAAAAAGAATTTAATATGGGTCTTTATGAATCGTCTGACAAAGTTTGCTCACTTTATTCTAGTTGAATGGACTATTCACTAGATAAATATGCAAAACTTTATATTTGAGAGATAGTAAGACTACATGGTTTTCAGCATCGATAGTGTCAGATAGAGACCCAAGGTTTACTTCAAGATATTGGGGTAAGTTATTTGAAGCTTTAGGTATTAAACTAAATATTAGTACAGCTTTTCATCTGCAAACAGATGGGCATTTTGAAAGGATTATGCGGATTCTATAAGGCATATTAAGAGCTTGTATAATTTAGTTTGCAAAACCATGAGAAAAATACTTGCCCTTAACCAAATTTTCTTATGAAAATAGTTATCAAGCAAGTATCAAGATGGCATACGGAAGAAAATATTGAACTTCTCTAAATCGGTTTGAGTTACAAGATCAAAATGTTCAAAATAACTCAAACATTGGAAGAGTTGAATTAACACAAGACAGAGAGGATAAAGTAAATATTATTCAGTAAAATCTCAAGGCCGCCATGGATTGATAAAAGATTTATACAAATAAGAAAAAAAGGATGTTGAATATAAAGTTAGAGAAAAGTGTTTTTAAAGGATTCACCTTGGAAGCAGGTGTTACGTTTTGGTTGAAATGGGAAGATTAGTCCCAGATTTATTGAGCCATATGAGATTCTAAAAATAAAGTAACCAATGGCTTATCAATTGGATTTACCTCCATATAGGAACAAGACTCATTATGTGTTTCACATATTCATGCTTTGGGGGTATTGATCGGATTCTTCACATGTAAATTACTTCTAACGAGATTGAAATGCAACCAGGTTTGACACATAAGGAATAACTAGTGAAA
The DNA here is from genome assembly GCA_019671005.1 of Hibiscus mutabilis. Taxonomy (NCBI): domain Eukaryota; kingdom Viridiplantae; phylum Streptophyta; class Magnoliopsida; order Malvales; family Malvaceae; genus Hibiscus; species Hibiscus mutabilis. Next base: position 55,729 of record JAGYYJ010000338.1, read on the forward strand.
TCCTAGCATACAAAGTTAACGAATTAAGGGACAATAAAATTCTACTGGTTAAAGTCTTTTGGAGAAAGTCATTTAGGAAACTGAAGAGAGAATGAATAAGTATTATAATATCACAAATTTTGATTAGTTACCAAAATGTAATTTTTGAAAATTTAAGGGTTAAAGTGTAAACTTTGAAAAAGTTTAAGGACCAAAGTGTAATTTTAAAAAGTTATGTAATTTAACCCCGTAAATAAATAGTTCACCCCAAGAGTGGTATTTCCGTGTTACCCAGATTTTTCATACGAGGCTTATATTATTCGAATTTTGGATCGAATAAAAATTGTTAAGCGTGCTCAGCCAGTGTAGCACAGGGATGGGTGACCTATTGGGAAGAGCCCATATCCAATATTTTGAATGATAAAAAGGATTTAGTTTAAGTCAGTAATATTCATAATGGATTGTTGAGATAAGATTTCTAAGAGAAAATGTATTCGATAGAAAATTCTCGATAATTATCGGTATATCGGATCAAACTAAAATTTTAAAGACAATTCCAAAGATTATGGAAAGTTCATAAAATATTATTTTATGAATATTTTACTATTGTTGGTTGCATTCTAACTAGATTTAGTTAGATTTTAAAGAATGACAATTTTCAAGCATTGTTAGTAAATAAAGTCTAGTTGGAGGGCAAATTGGACATTTGTCATGTATGGCATTTTTGAAATATTTTGGAACTTTTAGGCAACTTTAAAAGGTGAATTACACATGGATTTAATCATAGTCATTAATTTTTGATGAGATTGAATTTTGGCCATTGGATTAAAAGGGCAAATTAGTAAATTCACTAGTTAAATGAATTTAAAATTCATTTAACTTTACACATGGATTAAAAACAATTAAAAGATGAGAAAAAATTTTCTCATCCATTATTATGATGTTCGAAATGCTCAAGAAAGAGAGGGGAAGGAGTTTTCAAATTTTCAAGATCAAAATTGGAGAATCAAGACAAGTTTCAAGCAAAATTTATTTAGGCAAATTGTTCTACACTTGATTCTCTTCATTTTGATAGTAATATTGCATGATAAAAGTTAATTTTAGTTCGTGTTATTGATGAAGATGATTATGGAAATTGAAGCTTGTGATGAAGTTAGGGTTGTAGTTAGTTGAATTGAGGATTAAAACATTGAATTAGGGTTGAAATTGGATAAATTCCATGTTAGATATTATAAACCCTAACCATAAAATTTGGGGGTATTGGTTAGAAAGCTAAATTAAGGATGGGATTGATTGGATTATGATGTTATGAGACCTATTTTGATGATATGATGAATAATTTCCGCAACTTTTAAATTTAGGGACTATTTTGAAATTATGAAAAATTAGGGGAAATTATTGAAAATTTTATTTTAGCATTGAAATCATTGAATTATGGTCAAAGTAGCTTGAATTGGAGATCAGGGACCAAAATGAAAAATTTTGGAAGTTGAAGGACCAATTCGGCAATTTAGGAAAATTTAAGGATTGGTCTTGAATTTATGGAAAATTGATAGAATTGAAGATTCAAGCATGTTATGAATGTTAAAGGATTGAAATGTCAAGGAAGGAAAGATAAGGGACTTATTTCGAAATAAAGAATTAGTGAAGGACCAAAATGAATAAAGTTGAAAGTTAAAGGAAACTTTCTAAGAATTTTAGAAATAAATAAATGTTTTAATTGTATATTAGTTTAATTTACAAAAGTGAAGTGGTGACTAAAATGTCACTTTTATAAAGTTTAAGGACTAAAAAGGTAATAGTCCAAAATGAGTAATTAATTATGGAAATTGTTCAAATTAGGCTTGAACAATTGTTTAATGTTCAAAATGGTCACTAAGGACCTAGGGACTAATTCGGCAACTTTGAAGAATATTGGAAAATTTTCAGAAAAAATTTATATTCGAATAGTCATGTTTATGAATCAAGTTAGCAATGTTAGATTTAAGTCGAATATGAGAATGATAATGTATATGTTCGATTGGTCTTGTACATATCCAAAAGAAATTGAAGGAGAACCAAATGATAAAAAGAAAGATAATAACCTCGAGTAAGCTTAGTGAGCCATACTATTCATGGCCCAGGTGCGTGCATTTATATGTTTTAAATTTGCAATTAGGAAGACTAGCGATTAGTCGGCCTTAATTTAAAAATAGTATTGCCTTATATATATGTTGAGCTACTGCATGTTGCAATAGAGGTAGATTAAATGGAATATGAAGTATGAATTATTATTCTGAGAAATGATGATGATCTATGTTTCCCATGACTATTTTTGATGAAGCATGAAACATGAAATGTTTATTTATATGATAATTTGTGTTGCCATGAACAATTATGATGAAACATGAGTCATGATATGTCTATTTATACAATTTATTTTGATGATTGATGGATGATAAATGTAATGCCCAAGTATTATGTATGAGAGTCCATGGTACAGTTGGCATGCCATAGAGTCTTTAGCAGCTGCACCCTCATGTTTATGTTATCAAACATATATTGTGACAAAATGATTGTGTCACATGCACCCTGGGGATCAATGCCCACTTTGCCCGAGTGCACTATTGAGGTGCTTTATGTTTATGGGGAGCAAAGAGCGCCCTTGAGTACATACTCATCTTTACGTTCATGTTAGACACTACGGTGTCATTTCAAGATGACTCGCGTATCTCGATATCATACAACGTACTTTGGGCAATGATAAAAGAATCATGTCGCGTAAATGAATCATGTCATGTAAATGACTCATGTTACGTATATGAATCATGTCATGAATATGAACCAAGCCATGTATATGAAATATGTCATGAATATGAACCATGCCATGAATATGGAACACGTTATGTATATGAATTAAATCATGTATAAGAATCATG
>JAGYYJ010000060.1:0-20127 GCA_019671005.1 Hibiscus mutabilis
ATTACATGTCTTAACCTCAATTTTAGAACTTTTTACTCGGTTAAAATTTCAACGGGTCCATTGTAAAGCCCATTTAGACATGCACGCTTTAAAAACCCAACAAAACGGATGCAAAATAAGATTAAATCAAATTTATTAGTTCAAATATTTTGTTATGGGCTTTTGAACATGATTACATGTCTTAACCTCAATTTTAGAACTTTTTACTCGGTTAAAATTCCAACGGGTCCATTGTAAAGCCCATTTAGACATGCACGCCTTAAAACCCAACAAAACGGATGCAAAATAAGATTAAATCAAATTTATTAGTTCAAATATTTTGTTATGGGATTTTGAACATGATTACATGTCTTAACCTCAATTTTAGAATGTTTTACTTGGTTAAAATTTCAACGGGTCCATTGTAAAGCCCATTTAGACATGCATTAGTTCAAAAATTTTTAAAACCCAACAAAACGGATGCAAAATAAGATTAAATCAAATTTATTAGTTCAAAAATTTTGTTATGGGATTTTGAACATGATTACATGTCTTAACCTCAATTTTAGAACTTTTTACTCGGTTAAAATTCCAACGGGTCCATTGTAAAGCCCATTTAGACATACGCTTTTAAAACCCAACAAAACGGATGCAAAATAAGATTAAATCAAATTTATTAGTTCAAATATTTTGTTATGGGCTTTTGAACATGATTACATGGCTTAACCTCAATTTTAGAACATTTTACTAGGTTAAAAATTCCAACGGGTCCATTGTAAAGCCCATTTAGACATGCACTTTTTAAAACCCAACAAAACGGATGCAAAATAAGATTAAATCAAATTTATTAGTTCAAATATTTTGTTATGGGATTTTGAACATGATTACATGTCTTAACCTCAATTTTAGAACTTTTTACTAGGTAAAATTTCAACGGGTCCATTGTAAAGCCCATTTAGACATGCACGCCTTAAAACCCAACAAAACGGATGCAAAATAAGATTAAATCAAATTTATTAGTTCAAATATTTTGTTATGGGCTTTTGAACATGATTACATGTCTTAACCTCAATTTTAGAACTTTTTACTAGGTTAAAATTCCAACGGGTCCATTGTAAAGCCCATTTAGACATGCACGCTTTAAAACCCAACAAAACGGATGCAAAATAAGATTAAATCAAATTTATTAGTTCAAATATTTTGTTATGCTTTTTTTGAACATGATTACATGTCTTAACCTCAATTTTAGAACTTTTTACTCGGTTAAAATTCCAACGGGTCCATTGTAAAGCCCATTTAGACATACACGCCTTAAAACCCAACAAAACGGATGCAAAATAAGATTAAATCAAATTTATTAGTTCAAATATTTTGTTATGGGCTTTTGAACATGATTACATGTCTTAACCTCAATTTTAGAACTTTTTACTCGTTTAAAATTCCAACGGGTCCATTGTAAAGCCCATTTAGACATGCACGCTTTTTAAAACCCAACAAAACGGATGCAAAATAAGATTAAATCAAATTTATTAGTTCAAATATTTTGTTATGGGAATTTTGAACATGATTACATGTCTTAACCTCAATTTTAGAACTTTTTACTAGGTTAAAATTCCAACGGGTCCATTGTAAAGCCCATTTAGACATGCACGCTTTAAAACCCAACAAAACGGATGCAAAATAAGATTAAATCAAATTTATTAGTTTCAAATATTTTGTTATGGGCTTTTGAACATGATTACATGTCTTAACCTCAATTTTAGAACTTTTTACTAGGTTAAAATTCCAACGGGTCCATTGTAAAGCCCATTTAGACATGCACGCTTTTTAAAACCCAACAAAACGGATGCAAAATAAGATTAAATCAAATTTATTAGTTCAAATATTTTGTTATGGGCTTTTGAACATGATTACATGTCTTAACCTCAATTTTAGAACTTTTTTTCGGTTAAAATTCCAACGGGTCCATTGTAAAGCCCATTTAGACATACACGCTTTAAAACCCAACAAAACGGATGCAAATTAAGATTAAATCAAATTTATTAGTTCAAATATTTTGTTATGGCTTTTGAACATGATTGATTACATGTCTTAACCTCAATTTTAGAACTTTTTACTCGGTTAAAATTCCAACGGGTCCATTGTAAAGCCCATTTAGACATGCACGCCTTAAACCCCAAGAAAACGGATGCAAAATAAGATTAAATCAAATTTATTATTTCAAATATTTTGTTATGGGATTTTGAACATGATTACTTGGCTTAACCTCAATTTTAGAAGTTTTTCTAGGTTAAAATTTCAACGTGTCCATTGTAAAGCCCATTTAGACATATACGCCTTAAAACCAAACAAAACGGATGCAAAATAAGATTAAATCAAATTTATTTGTTCAAAAATTTTGTTATGGGCTTTTGAACATGATTACATGTCTTAACCTCAATTTTAGATTTTTTACTCGGTTAAAATTTCAACGGGTCCATTGTAAAGCCCATTTAGACATGCACGCCTTAAAACCCAACAAAACGGATGCAAAATAAGATTAAATCAAATTTATTAGTTCAAATATTTTGTTATGGGCTTTTGAACATGATTACATGTCTTAACCTCAATTTTAGAACTTTTTACTCGGTTAAAATTCCAACGGGTCCATTGTAAAGCCCATTTAGACATGCACGCCTTAAAACCCAACAAAACGGATGCAAAATAAGATTAAATCAAATTTATTAGTTCAAATATTTTGTTATGGGCTTTTGAACATGATTACATGTCTTAACCTCAATTTTAGAACTTTTTACTCGGTTAAAATTCCAACGGGTCCATTGTAAAGCCCATTTAGACATGCACGCCTAAAAACCCAACAAAACGGATGCAAAATAAGATTAAATCAAATTTATTAGTTCAAATATTTTGTTATGGGCTTTTGAACATGATTATGTCTTAACCTCAATTTTAGAACTTTTTACTAGGTTAAAATTCCAACGGGTCCATTGTAAAGCCCATTTAGACATCACGCTTTAAAACCCAACAAAACGGATGCAAAATAAGATTAAATCAAATTTATTAGTTCAAATATTTTGTTATGGGATTTTGAACATGATTACATGTCTTAACCTCAATTTTAGAACTTTTTACTCGGTTAAAATTCCAACGGGTCCATTGTAAAGCCCATTTAGACATCCACGCTTTAAAACCCAACAAAACGGATGCAAAATAAGATTAAATCAAATTTATTAGTTCAAATATTTTGTTATGGATTTTTTTGAACATGATTACATGTCTTAACCTCAATTTTAGAACTTTTTCTAGGTTAAAATTTCAACGTGTCCATTGTAAAGCCCATTTAGACATGCACGCCTTAAAACCCAACAAAACGGATGCAAAATAAGATTAAATCAAATTTATTAGTTCAAAAATTTTGTTATGGGATTTTGAACATGATTACATGTCTTAACCTCAATTTTAGAACTTTTTTCTAGGTTAAAATTTCAACGGGTCCATTGTAAAGCCCATTTAGACATGCACGCCTTAAAACCCAACAAAACGGATGCAAAATAAGATTAAATCAAATTTATTAGTTCAAATATTTTGTTATGGGCTTTTGAACATGATTACATGTCTTAACCTCAATTTTAGAACTTTTTACTAGGTTAAAATTTCAACGGGTCCATTGTAAAGCCCATTTAGACATGCACGCTTTTAAAACCCAACAAAACGGATGCAAAATAAGATTAAATCAAATTTATTAGTTCAAATATTTTGTTATGGGCTTTTTTGAACATGATTACATGTCTTAACCTCAATTTTAGAACTTTTTTACTCGGTTAAAATTTCAACGGGTCCATTGTGAAAAGCCCATTTAGACATGCACGTTTTAAAACCCAACAAAACGGATGCAAAATAAGATTAAATCAAATTTATTAGTTCAAATATTTTGTTATGGGATTTTGAACATGATTACATGTCTTAACCTCAATTTTAGAACTTTTTACTAGGTTAAAATTCCAACGGGTCCATTGTAAAGCCCATTTAGACATGCACGCCTTTTAAAACCCAACAAAACGGATGCAAAATAAGATTAAATCAAATTTATTAGTTCAAATATTTTGTTATGGGATTTTGAACATGATTACATGTCTTAACCTCAATTTTAGAACTTTTTTCTAGGTTAAAATTTCAACGGGTCCATTGTAAAGCCCATTTAGACATGCATAACGCTTTAAAACCCAACAAAACGGATGCAAAATAAGATTAAATCAAATTTATTAGTTCAAATATTTTGTTATGGGCTTTTGAACATGATTACATGTCTTAACCTCAATTTTAGAACTTTTTACTCGGTTAAAAATTTCAACGGGTCCATTGTAAAGCCCATTTAGACATGCACGCCTTTAAAACCCAACAAAACGGATGCAAAATAAGATTAAATCAAATTTATTAGTTCAAATATTTTGTTATGGGCTTTTTGAACATGATTACATGTCTTAACCTCAATTTTAGAACTTTTTTTACTATTTTGGTTAAAATTTCAACGGGTCCATTGTAAAGCCCATTTAGGCATGCACGCCTTAAAACCCAACAAAACGGATGCAAAATAAGATTAAATCAAATTTATTAGTTCAAATATTTTGTTATGGGATTTTGAACATGATTACATGTCTTAACCTCAATTTTAGAACTTTTTCTAGGTTAAAATTTCAACGTGTCCATTGTAAAGCCCATTTAGACATGCACGCCTTAAAACCCAACAAAACGGATGCAAAATAAGATTAAATCAAATTTATTAGTTCAAATATTTTGTTATGGCTTTTTGAACATGATTACATGTCTTAACCTCAATTTTAGAACTTTTTACTCGGTTAAAATTTCAACGGGTCCATTGTAAAGCCCATTTAGACATGCACTTTAAAACCCAACAAAACGGATGCAAAATAAGATTAAATCAAATTTATTAGTTTAAATATTTTGTCATGGGCTTTTGAACATGATTACATGTCTTAACCTGAATTTTAGAACTTTTTACTCGGTTAAAATTCCAACGGGTCCATTGTAAAGCCCATTTAGACATGCACGCCTTAAAACCCAACAAAACGGATGCAAAATAAGATTAAATCAAATTTATTAGTTTAAATATTTTGTTATGGGCTTTTGAACATGATTACATGTCTTAACCTCAATTTTAGAACTTTTTACTCGGTTAAAATTCCAGGGGGTCCATTGTAAAACCCATTTAGACATGCACGCTTTAAAACCCAACAAAACGGATGCAAATTAAGATTAAATCAAATTTATTAGTTCAAATATATTATTATGGGATTTTGAACATGAATACATGTCTTAACCTCAATTTTAGAACTTTTTACTCGGTTAAAATTTCAAGGGGTCCATTGTAAAGCCCATTTAGACATGCACGCCTTAAAACCCAACAAAACGGATGCAAAATAAGATTAAATCAAATTTATTTAGTCAAATATTTTGTTATGGGCTTTTTGAACATGATTACATGTCTTAACCTCAATTTTAGAACTTTTTACTCGGTTAAAATTCCAAGGGGTCCATTGTAAAGCCCATTTAGACATGCACGCCTTTAAACCCAACAAAACGGATGCAAAATAAGATTAAATCAAATTTATTAGTTCAAATATATTGTTATGGGATTTTGAACATGATTACATGTCTTAACCTCAATTTTAGACTTTTTTTACTAGGTTAAAATTCCAACGGGTCCATTGTAAAGCCCATTTAGACATGCACGCTTTAAAAACCCAACAAAACGGATGCAAAATAAGATTAAATCAAATTTATTAGTTCAAATATATTGTTATGGGATTTTGAACATGAATACATGTCTTAACCTCAATTTTAGAACTTTTTACTCGGTTAAAATTCCAACGGGTCCATTGTAAAGCCCATTTAGACATGCACGCTTTTTTAAAACCCAACAAAACGGATGCAAAATAAGATTAAATCAAATTTATTAGTTCAAATATTTTGTTATGGGATTTTGAACATGATTACATGTCTTAACCTCAATTTTAGAACTTTTTTACTCGGTTAAAATTCCAACGGGTCCATTGTAAAGCCCATTTAGACACACACTTTAAAACCCAACAAAACGGATGCAAAATAAGATTAAATCAAATTTATTAGTTCAAATATTTTGTTATGGGATTTTGAACATGATTACATGTCTTAACCTCAATTTTACTTTTTTTCTAGGTTAAAATTCCAACGGGTCCATTGTAAAGCCCATTTAGACATGCACGCTTTTAAACCCAACAAAACGGATGCAAAATAAGATTAAATCAAATTTATTAGTTCAAAAATTTTGTTATGGGATTTTGAACATGATTACATGTCTTAACCTCAATTTTAGAACTTTTTACTAGGTTAAAATTTCAACGGGTCCATTGTAAAGCCCATTTAGACACACGCTTTAAAACCCAACAAAACGGATGCAAAATAAGATTAAATCAAATTTATTAGTTCAAAAATTTTGTTTGGGCTTTTGAACATGATTACATGTCTTAACCTCAATTTTAGAACTTTTTACTCGGTTAAAATTCCAACGGGTCCATTGTAAAGCCCATTTAGACACCCAAAAAACGGATGCAAAAAAATTAAAACAAAACGGATGCAAAATAAGATTAAATCAAATTTATTAGTTCAAAAATTTTGTTATGGGCTTTTTTTGAACATGATTACATGTCTTAACCTCAATTTTAGAACTTTTTACTCGGTTAAAATTCCAACGGGTCCATTTAAAGCCCATTTTAGACATGCACGCATTTAAAACCCAACAAAACGGATGCAAAATAAGATTAAATCAAATTTATTAGTTCAAAAATATTTTGTTATGGGATTTTGAACATGATTACATGTCTTAACCTCAATTTTAGAACTTTTTACTCGGTTAAAATCCAACGGGTCCATTGTAAAGCCCATTTAGACATGCACACGCCTTAAAACCCACAAAACGGATGCAAAATAAGATTAAATCAAATTTATTAGTTCAAATATTTTGTTATGGGCTTTTGAACATGATTACATGTCTTAACCTCAATTTTAGAACATTTTACTCGGTTAAAATTCCAACGGGTCCGTCATGCACGCCTTAAACCCCAAGAAAACGGATACAAAATAAGATTAAATCAAATTTATTATTTCAAATATTTTGTTATGGGATTTTGAACATGATTACATGTCTTAACCTCAATTTTAGAACTTTTTTTCTAGGTTAAAATTTCAACGGTCCATTGTAAAGCCCATTTAGACATATACGCCTTAAAACCCAACAAAACGGATGCAAAATAAGATTAAATCAAATTTATTAGTTCAAAAATTTTGTTATGGGATTTTGAACATGATTACATGTCTTAACCTCAATTTTAGAACTTTTTACTCGGTTAAAATTTCAACGGGTCCATTGTAAAGCCCATTTAGACACATGCACGCTTAAAAAACCCAACAAAACGGATGCAAAATAAGATTAAATCAAATTTATTAGTTCAAATATTTTGTTATGGGCTTTTGAACATGATTACATGTCTTAACCTCAATTTTAGAACTTTTTACTCGGTTAAAATTCCAACGGGTCCATTGTAAAGCCCATTTAGACATGCACGCCTTAAAACCCAACAAAACGGATGCAAAATAAGATTAAATCAAATTTATTAGTTCAAAAATTTTGTTATGGGCTTTTGAACATGATTTAATGTCTTAACCTCAATTTTAGAACTTTTACTAGGTTAAAATTCCAAGGGGTCCATTGCCCATTAAAGCCCATTTAGACATGCACGCTTTAAAACCCAACAAAACGGATGCAAAATAAGATTAAATCAAATTTATTAGTTCAAATATTTTGTTATGGGATTTTGAACATGATTACATGTCTTAACCTCAATTTTAGAACAAATATTTTTTTTTTCGGTTAAAATTCAACGGGTCCATTGTAAAGCCCATTTAGACATGCACGCATGCACGCCTTTAAACCCCCAACAAAACGGATGCAAAATAAGATTAAATCAAATTTATTAGTTCAAATATTTTGTTATGGGCTTTTGAAACATGATTACATGTCTTAACCTCAATTTTAGATTTTTTTACTCGGTTAAAATTCCAACGGTCCATGTAAAGCCATTTTATTTAGACACACCTTTAAAACCCAACAAAACGGATGCAAAATAAGATTAAATCAAATTTATTATTTCAAATATTTTGTTATGGATTTTGAACATGGTTACTGTCTTAACCTCAATTTTAGACTTTTTTCTAGGTTAAAATTTCAACGTGTCCATTGTAAAGCCCATTTAGACATATACGCCTTTAAAACCCAACAAAACGGATGCAAAATAAGATTAAATCAAATTTATTTGTTCAAAATTTTGTTATGGGCTTTTGAACATGATTACATGTCTTAACCTCATTTTTTAGAACTTTTTACTCGGTTAAATTTTCAACGGGTCCATTGTAAAGCCCATTTAGACATGCACAACTTTAAAACCCAACAAAACGGATGCAAAATAAGATTAAATCAAATTTATTAGTTCAAATATTTTGTTATGGGCTTTTTTGAACATGATTACATGTCTTAACCTCAATTTTAGAATTTTTTTTTACTCGGTTAAAATTCAACGGGTCCATTGTAAAGCCCATTTAGACATGCACCTTTAAAACCCAACAAAACGGATGCAAAATAAGATTAAATCAAATTTATTAGTTCAAATATTTTGTTATGGATTTTTGAACATGATTACATGTCTTAACCTCAATTTTAGAACTTTTTACTCGGTTAAAATTTCAACGGGTCCATTGTAAAGCCCATTTAGACATGCACACCTTTAAAACCCAACAAAACGGATGCAAAATAAGATTAAATCAAATTTATTAGTTCAAATATTTTGTTATGGGCTTTTTTTGAACATGATTACATGTCTTAACCTCAATTTTAGATTTTTTTTTTGAACATGATTTTTAAATTTTTTCTCGGTTAAACGGGTCCATTTAAAGCCCATTTAGATGCACGCTTTAAACCCAACAAAACGGATGCAAAATAAGATTAAATCAAATTTATTAGTTCAAATATTTTGTTATGGGATTTTGAACATGATTACATGTCTTAACCTCAATTTTAGAACTTTTTTCTAGGTTAAAATTCCAACGGGTCCATTGTAAAGCCCATTTTTAGATGCACGCCTTTAAAACCCAAAAAACGGATGCAAAATAAGATTAAATCAAATTTATTAGTTCAAATATTTTGTTATGGGATTTTGAACATGATTACATGTCTTAACCTCAATTTTAGAACTTTTTACTAGGTTAAAATTTCAACGGTCCATTGTAAAGCCCATTTAGACATGCACGCTTTTAAAACCCAACAAAACGGATGCAAAATAAGATTAAATCAAATTTATTAGTTCAAATATTTTGTTATGGGATTTTGAACATGATTACATGTCTTAACCTCAATTTTAGAACTTTTTACTAGGTTAAAATTTCAACGGGTCCATTGTAAAGCCCATTTAGACACATGCACGCCTTAAAACCCAACAAAACGGATGCAAAAAATAAGATTAAATCAAATTTATTAGTTCAAATATTTTGTTATGGGCTTTTGAACATGATTACATGTCTTAACCTCAATTTTAGAACTTTTTTCGGTTAAAATTCCAACGGGTCCATTGTAAAGCCCATTTAGACATGCATTTTAAAACCCAACAAAACGGATGCAAAATAAGATTAAATCAAATTTATTAATTTCAAATTAGTTCAAATATTTTGTTATGGGATTTTTGAACATGATTACAATGTCTTAACCTCAATTTTAGAACTTTTTACCTCAATTTTAAAATTCCAACGGGTCCATTGTAAAGCCCATTTAGACATGCACGCCTTTAAAACCCAACAAAACGGATGCAAAATAAGATTAAATCAAATTTATTAGTTCAAAAATATTTTGTTATGGGCTTTTTTGAACATGATTACATGTCTTAACCTCAATTTTAGAACTTTTTACTCGGTTAAAATTCCAACGGGTCCATTGTAAAGCCCATTAGAGACATGCAAACCTTAAAAAACCCAACAAAACGGATGCAAATTAAGATTAAATCAAATTTATTAGTTCAAATATTTTGTTATGGGCTTTTGAACATGATTACATGTCTTAACCTCAATTTTAGAACATTTTACTCGGTTAAAATTCCAACGGGTCCATTGTAAAGCCCATTTAGAAACCCTTAAACCCCAAAAAACGGATGCAAAATAAGATTAAATCAAATTTATTATTTCAAATATTTTGTTATGGCATTTTGAACATGGTTACTTCGCTTAACCTCAATTTTAGAACTTTTTCTAGGTTAAAATTTCAACGTGTCCATTGTAAAGCCCATTTAGACATATACGCCTTAAAACCCAACAAAACGGATGCAAAATAAGATTAAATCAAATTTATTTGTTCAAAAATTTTGTTATGGGCTTTTGAACATGATTACATGTCTTAACCTCAATTTTAGATTTTTTACTCGGTTAAAATTTCAACGGGTCCATTGTAAAGCCATTTGACATGCACGCCTTAAAACCCAACAAAACGGATGCAAAATAAGATTAAATCAAATTTATTAGTTCAAATATTTTGTTATGGGCTTTTGAACATGATTACATGTCTTAACCTCAATTTTAGAACTTTTTACTCGGTTAAAATTCCAAGGGGTCCATTGTAAAGCCCATTTAGACATGCACGCCTTAAAACCCAACAAAACGGATGCAAAATAAGATTAAATCAAATTTATTAGTTCAAATATTTTGTTATGGGCTTTTGAACATGATTACATGTCTTAACCTCAATTTTAGAATTTGTTTTTTACTCGGTTAAAATTCCAACGGGTCCATTGTAAAGCCCATTTAGACATGCACGCCTTAAAACCCAACAAAACGGATGCAAAATAAGATTAAATCAAATTTATTAGTTCAAAAATTTTGTTATGGGCTTTTGAACATGATTACAAGTCTTAACCTCAATTTTAGAACTTTTTACTCGGTTAAAATTCCAACGGGTCCATTGTAAAGCTAATTTAGAGATACACGCCTTAAAACCCAACAAAACGGATGCAAATTAAGATTAAATCTGGTTTATTAGTACAAATATTTTGTTATGGCTTTTGAACATGATTACACGGCTTAACCTCAATTTTAGAACATTTTACTCGGTTAAAATTCCAACGGGTTCGTCATGCACGCCTTAAACCCCAAGAAAACGGATGCAAAATAAGATTAAATCAAATTTATTATTTCAAATATTTTGTTATGGGATTTTGAACATGGTTACTTCGCTTAACCTCAATTTTAGAAGTTTTTCTAGGTTAAAATTTCAACGTGTCCATTGTAAAGCCCATTTAGACATATACGCCTTAAAACCCAACAAAACGGATGCAAAATAAGTTTAAATCAAATTTATTTGTTCAAAAATCTTGTTATGGGCTTTTGAACATGATTACATGTCTTAACCTCAATTTTAGATTTTTTACTCGGTTAAAATTTCAACGGGTCCATTGTAAAGCCCATTTAGACATGCACAACTTAAAACCCAACAAAACGGATGCAAAATAAGATTAAATCAAATTTATTAGTTCAAATATTTTGTTATGGGCTTTTGAACATGATTACATGTCTTAACCTCAATTTTAGAACTTTTCACTCCGTTAAAATTCCAACGGGTCCATTGTAAAGCCCATTTAGGCATGCACGCCTTAAAACCCAACAAAACGGATGCAAATTAAGATTAAATCAAATTTATTTGTTCAAAAATTTTGTTATGGGCTTCTGAATATGATTACATGTCTTAACCTCAATTTTAGAACTTTTTACTCCGTTAAAATTCAAACGGGTCCGTCATGCACGCCTTAAACCCCAAGAAAACGGATGCAAAATAAGATTAAATCAATTTTATTATTTCAAATATTTTGTTATGGGATTTTGAACATGGTTACTTCGCTTAACCTCAATTTTAGAACTTTTTACTCGGTTAAAATTCCAACGGGTCCATTGTAAAGCCCATTTAGACATGCACGCCTTAAAACCCAACAAAACGGATGCAAAATAAGATTAAATCAAATTTATTAGTTCAAATATTTTGTTATGGGCTTTTGAACATGATTACATGGCTTAACCTCAATTTTAGAACTTTTTACTCGGTTAAAATTCCAACGGGTCCATTGTAAAGCCCATTTAGATTTAGACATCACGCCTTAAACCCCAACAAAACGGATGCAAAATGAGATTAAATCAAATTTATTAGTTCAAATATTTTGTTATGGGATTTTGAACATGATTACATGGCTTAACCTCAATTTTAGAACATTTTACTCGGTTAAAATTCCAACGGGTCCATTGTAAAGCCCATTTAGACATCCTCTTAAACCCCAACAAAACGGATGCAAAATGAGATTAAATCAAATTTATTAGTTCAAATATTTTGTTATGGGATTTTGAACATGATTACATGGCTTAACCTCAATTTTAGAACTTTTTCTAGGTTAAATTTTCAACGTGTCCATTGTAAAGCCCATTTAGACATGTACGCCTTAAAACCCAACAAAACGGATGCAAAATAAGATTAAATCAAATTTATTAGTTCAAAAATTTTGTTATGGGATTTTGAACATGATTACATGTCTTAACCTCAATTTTCAATTTTAGAAATTTTTACTCATTTAAAATTTAAAACGGGTCCATTGTAAATAAGATTAAATCAAATTTATTACATCAAAAATTTAAAACCCAACAAAACGGATGCAAAATAAGATTAAATCAATTTTTTATTATATGTTAAAAATTTTTTTATGCTTTTGAACATGATTACATGTCTTAACCTCAATTTTAGAACTTTTTTTCAATTTTAAAATTTCAACGGGTCCATTGTAAAGCCCATTTAGACATGCACGCCATTTAAAACCATTTTAAAAACAAAACGGATGCAAAATAAGATTAAATCAAATTTATTAGTTCAAATATATTATTATGGGATTTTGAACATGAATACATGTCTTAACCTCAATTTTATAACTTTTTACTCGGTTAAAATTCCAAGGGGTCCATTGTAAAGCCCATTTAGACATGCACGCCTTAAAACCCAACAAAACGGATGCAAATTAAGATTAAATCTGGTTTATTAGTACAAATATTTTGTTATGGCTTTTGAACATGATTACACGGCTTAACCTCAATTTTAGAACATTTTACTCGGTTAAAATTCCAACGGGTTCGTCATGCACGCCTTAACCCCCAAGAAAACGGATGCAAAATAAGATTAAATCAAATTTATTATTTCAAATATTTTGTTATGGCATTTTGAACATGGTTACTTCGCTTAACCTCAATTTTAGAACTTTTTCTAGGTTAAAATTTCAACGTGTCCATTGTAAAGCCCATTTAGATATATACACCTTAAAACCCAACAAAACGGATGCAAAATAAGATTAAATCAAATTTATTTGTTCAAAAATTTTGTTATGGGCTTTTGAACATGATTACATGTCTTAACCTCAATTTTAGAACTTTTTACTCGGTTAAAATTTCAACGGGTCCATTGTAAAGCCTATTTAGACATGCACGCCTTAAAACCCAACAAAACGGATGCAAAATAAGATTAAATCAAATTTATTAGTTCAAATATTTTGTTATGGGCTTTTGAACATGATTACATGTCTTAACCTCAATTTTAGAACTTTTTTTTACTCGGTTAAAATTCCAAGGGTCCATTGTAAAGCCCATTTAGACATGCATGCAATTTTTTAAAACCCAACAAAACGGATGCAAAATAAGATTAAATCAAATTTATTAGTTCAAAATATTTTGTTATGGGATTTTGAACATGAATACATGTCTTAACCTCAATTTTAGAAATTTTTTTTCGGTTAAAATTCCAAGGGGTCCATTTAAATAACATTTAGACATGTACGCCTTAAAACCCAACAAAAAAATGGATGCAAAATAAGATTAAATCAAATTTATTTGTCAAAAATTTTGTTATGGGCTTTTGAACATGATTACATCTTAACCTCAATTTTAGAACATTTTTATTTTTTTTTCCATTGTTAAAATTTCAATATAATAAATTGATTAAATGTCCAAAACGGATGCAAAATAAGATTAAATCAAATTTATTATTTCAAATATTTTGTTATGGGATTTTGAACATGGTTACTTCGCTTAACCTCAATTTTAGAAGTTTTTCTAGGTTAAAATTTCAACGTGTCCATTGTAAAGCCCATTTAGACATACAATTTAAAATTTTAAAACGGATGCAAAATAAGATTAAATCAAATTTATTTGTTCAAAAAAATTTTGTTATGGGCTTTTGAACATGATTGAACTAATAAATTTGATTTAACCTCATTTTTTTTTTTTTTTTTGGTTTGGGGTTTTAAAATTTAAACGGGTCCATTGTAAAGCCCATTTAGACATGCAAAAATTCTTAAAAAAACCCAACAAAACGGATGCAAAAAAAACAAAAGATTAAATCAAATTTATTAGTTCAAATTTTTTGTTTTGTTGGGTTTTTTGAACATGATTAAATGTCTTAACCTCAATTTTAGAATTTTTTTAATTAAAAAAAACGGTTCCTAACATGTAATCATGTTCAAACCCCCAACCAAAAAAATTTTTGATTAAATAAATTTATTTAATCTTATTTTGCATCCGTTTTTTGTTGGGTTTTAAGGCGTGCATGTCTAAATGGGCTTTACAATGGACCCGTTGGAATTTTAACAACAAAGTAAAAAGTTCTAAAATTGAGGTTAAGACATGTAATCATGTTCAAAAAAAAGCCCATAACAAAATTTTTGAACTAATAAATTTGATTTAATCTTATTTTGCATCCATTTTGTTGGGTTTTGAACATGTCTAAATGGGCTTTACAATGGACCCGTTGAAATTTTAAATTTGAAAGTAAAATGTTCTAAAATTGAGGTTAAGACATGTAATCATGTTCAAAGCCCATAAAAAATATTTGAACTAATAAATTTGATTTAATCTTATTTTGCATCCGTTTTGTTGGGTTTTTTAGTTTTAATGATACATGTCTAAATGGGCTTTACAATGGACCGTTGAAATTTTAACCGAGTAAAAATGTTCTAAAATTGAGGTTAAGACATGTAATCATGTTCAAAATCCCATAACAAAATATTTGAACTAATAAATTTGATTTATTTCTTATTTTGCATCCATTTTTTTGTTGGGTTTTAAGGCGTGATGTCTAAATGGGCTTTACAATGGACCCGTTGAAATTTTAACCGAGTAAAAGTTCTAAAATTGAGGTTAAGACATGTAATCATCAAAACCCCCCAAAACAAAATATTTGAACTAATAAATTTGATTTAATCTTATTTTGCATTTTCCGTTTTGTTGGTTTTTTTAAGCTGTGCATGTCTAAATGGGCTTTACAATGGACCCGTTTAAAATTTTAACCAAGTAAAAAGTTCTAAAATTGAGGTTAAGACATGTAATCATGTTCAAAAGCCCATGTTAAAAAAATTTCAAAACATAATAAATTTGATTTTAAATTTGATTTAATTTTATTTTGCATCCGTTTTGTTGGGTTTTAAGGTGTGCATGTCTAAATGGGCTTTACAATGGACCCTTTGGAATTTTTTAACGAGTAAAAAGTAAAAAGTTCTAAAATTGAGGTTAAGACATGTAATCATGTTCAAAAGCCCATAACAAAAATATTTGAACTAATAAATTTGATTTAATCTTATTTTGCATCCGTTTTGTTGGGTTTTTTGGGTGCATGTCTAAATGGGCTTTACAATGGACCCGTTGAAATTTTTAAAAAGTAAAAAAGTTCTAAAATTGAGGTTAAGACATGTAATCATGTTCAAAAGCCCATAAAACAAAATTTTGAACTAATAAATTTGATTTAATCTTATTTTGCATCCGTTTTGTTGGGTTTTTTAAGGCGTATATGTCTAAATGGGCTTTACAATGGAACGTTGAAATTTTAACCTTTAAAAAAAGTTCTAAAATTGAGGTTAAGTTAATGTAATCATGTTCAAAATCCCATAACAAAATATTTGAAATAATAAATTTGATTTAATCTCTTTTTTTGCATCAATTTTTGTTTGGGTTTTTGAACGTGCATGTCTAAATGGGCTTTACAATGGACCCTTTGGAATTTTAACCGTTAAAAGTAAAAAGTTCTAAAATTGAGGTTAAGACATGTAATCATGTTCAAAAAGCCCATAACAAAATATTTGAACTAATAAATTTGATTTAATCTTATTTTGCATCCGTTTTTTGTTGGTTTTTTAAGGCATGCATGTCTAAATGAAATTTTTTACAATGGACCCGTTGAAATTAAAAGTAAAAAAGTTCTAAAATTGAGGTTAAGACATGTAATCATGTTCAAAAAAGCATAAATAACAAAATTTTTGAACTAATAAATTTGATTTAATCTTATTTTGCATCCGTTTTTGTTGGGTTTTAATTTTGTTATATGTAAAAATGGGCTTTACAATGGACACGTTGAAATTTTTTTTTAGTAAAAAGTTCTAAAATTGAGGTTAAGACATGTAATCATGTTCAAAATCCCATAACAAAATATTTGAAATAATAAATTTGATTTAATCTTATTTTGCATCCGTTTTGTTTTTTTTAAATGTGCATGTCTAAATGGGCTTACAACATTTTTTTGAACCCGTTGGAATTTAAAATGAGTAAAATGTTCTAAAATTGAGGTTAAGACATGTAATCATGTTCAAAAGCCCATAACAAAATATTTGAACTAATAAATTTGATTTAATCTTATTTTGCATCCGTTTTTGTTGGGTTGGGCGTTTGAACATGTCTAAATGGGCTTTACAATGGACCCGTTGAAATTTTAACCGAGTAAAAAGTTCTAAAATTGAGGTTAAGACATGTAATCATGTTCAAAAGCCCAAACAAAATTTTTGAACTAATAAATTTGATTTAATCTTATTTTTGCATCAAAATTTTGTTGGGTTTTAATGTTTATTTTATATGTTGTCTAAATGGGCTTTACAATGGACCCGTTGAAATTTTAACCAAGTAAAAAGTTCTAAAATTGAGGTTAAGACATGTAATCATGTTCAAAATCCCATAACAAAATATTTGAACTAATAAATTTGATTTAATCTTATTTTGCATCCGTTTTGTTGGTTTTTTTGAACAAAACCTAAAAATGGGCAATTTGAAATTTTTTTAACAAAATTTCAAAATTTTAAATTTTAACATGAAAAAAGTTCTAAAATTGATTAAAGGTTAAGACATATTTCTTTTAAAATCCAATGTTCAAAAGCCCATTTAACAAAATATTTTAATTTTAACAAAACGGATTTAAGATTAAATCAAATTTATTAGTTCAAAATATTTTGTTATAATAAATTTGATTTTGATTTTGATTACATTTCTTAACCTAACCTCAATTTTTTTTTTTTACTCGGTTAAAATTCCAACGGGTCCATTTTAAAGCCCATTTAGACATGCACGCATTAAAACCCAACAAAACGGATGCAAAATAAGATTAAATCAAATTTATTAGTTCAAATATTTTGTTATGGGATTTTTTGAACATGATTACATGTCTTAACCTCAATTTTAGAGAATTTTTTTGTTTCGGTTAAAATTCCAACGGGTCCATTGTAAAGCCCATTTAGACATTAGACATGCACTTTTAAAACCCAACAAAACGGATGCAAAATAAGATTAAATCAAATTTATTAGTTCAAATATTTTGTTATGGGACTTTTTTTTGAACATGATTACATGTCTTAACCTCAATTTTAGAACATTTTTTATGGGCTTTAAAATTCCAACGGTCCATTGTAAAGCCCATTTAGACATCCACGCATTTAAAACCCAAACAAAACGGATGCAAAATAAGATTAAATCAAATTTATTAGTTCAAATATTTTGTTATGGGATTTTGAACATGATTACATGTCTTAACCTCAATTTTAGAACATTTTTACTAGGTTAAAATTCCAACGGGTCCATTGTAAAGCCCATTTAGACATGCACGCTTAAAACCCAACAAAACGGATGCAAAATAAGATTAAATCAAATTTATTAGTTCAAATATTTTGTTATGGGATTTTGAACATGATTACATGTCTTAACCTCAATTTTAGAACTTTTTACTAGGTTAAAATTCCAACGGGTCCATTGTAAAGCCCATTTAGACATCACGCTTAAAACCCAACAAAACGGATGCAAAATAAGATTAAATCAAATTTATTAGTTCAAATATTTTGTTATGGCTTTTTTGAACATGATTACATGTCTTAACCTCAATTTTAGAACATTTTTTAGGTTAAAAATTCCAACGGGTCCATTGTAAAGCCCATTTAGACATCACATTTTTAAAACCCAAAAAAACGGATGCAAAATAAGATTAAATCAAATTTATTAGTTCAAATATTTTTTGTTATGGGATTTTGAACATGATTACATGTCTTAACCTCAATTTTAGACTTTTTACTCGGTTAAAATTCCAACGGGTCCATTGTAAAGCCCATTTAGACATCACGCCTTTAAAACCCAACAAAACGGATGCAAAATAAGATTAAATCAAATTTATTAGTTCAAATATTTTGTTATGGGATTTTGAACATGATTACATGTCTTAACCTCAATTTTAGAACTTTTTACTAGGTTAAAATTCCAACGGGTCCATTGTAAAGCCCATTTTTAGACATGCACGCTTTAAAACCCAACAAAACGGATGCAAAATAAGATTAAATCAAATTTATTAGTTCAAATATTTTGTTATGGGATTTTGAACATGATTACATGTCTTAACCTCAATTTTAGAACTTTTTACTGGGGTTAAAATTCCAACGGGTCCATTGTAAAGCCCATTTAGACATGCACGCTTTAAAACCCAACAAAACGGATGCAAAATAAGATTAAATCAAATTTATTAGTTCAAATATTTTGTTATGGGATTTTGAACATGATTACATGTCTTAACCTCAATTTTAGAACTTTTTACTAGGTTAAAATTCCAACGGGTCCATTGTAAAAAGCCCATTTAGACATGCACGCTTTAAAACCCAACAAAACGGATGCAAAATAAGATTAAATCAAATTTATTAGTTCAAATATTTTGTTATGGGCTTTTTGAACATGATTACATCTTAACCTCAATTTTAGAACTTTTTACTCGGTTAAAATTCCAACGGGTCCATTGTAAAGCCCATTTAGACATGCACATTTTTAAAACCCAACAAAACGGATGCAAAATAAGATTAAATCAAATTTATTAGTTCAAATATTTTGTTATGGGATTTTGAACATGATTACATGTCTTAACCTCAATTTTAGATTTTTTACTCGGTTAAAATTCCAACGGGTCCATTGTAAAGCCCATTTAGACATGCACGCTTTAAAACCCAACAAAACGGATGCAAAATAAGATTAAATCAAATTTATTAGTTCAAAAATTTTGTTATGGGATTTTTTTGAACATGATTACATGTCTTAACCTCAATTTTAGAACTTTTTACTAGGTTAAAATTCCAACGGGTCCATTGTAAAGCCCATTTAGACATGCACGCTTTAAAACCCAACAAAACGGATGCAAAATAAGATTAAATCAAATTTATTAGTTCAAATATTTTGTTATGGGCTTTTGAACATGATTACATGTCTTAACCTCAATTTTAGAACTTTTTACTCGGTTAAAATTCCAACGGGTCCATTGTAAAGCCCATTTAGACATGCACTTTAAACCCAACAAAACGGATGCAAAATAAGATTAAATCAAATTTATTAGTTCAAATATTTTGTTATGGGATTTTGAACATGATTACATGTCTTAACCTCAATTTTAGAACTTTTTACTCTAGGTTAAAATTCCAACGGGTCCATTGTAAAGCCCATTTAGACATGCACGCCTTAAAACCCAACAAAACGGATGCAAAATAAGATTAAATCAAATTTATTTGTTCAAAATTTTGTTATGGGCTTTTGAACATGATTACATGTCTTAACCTCAATTTTAGAACATTTTTTTTTTGTTAAAATTCCAACGGGTCCATTGTAAAGCCCATTTAGACATGCACGCTTTAAACCCCAACAAAACGGATGCAAAATAAGATTAAATCAAATTTATTATTTCAAATATTTTGTTATGGG